>CAJVSB020000893.1:0-123127 GCA_911865555.2 Thlaspi arvense | reverse complement strand
TTTTCAAATACAAATTTCAGGTTTTTCACCAATGGCTGGACGTATATCTATCTCGATTTCCGCATTCTATTTTTCGAGTTGAATTTAAATTTATTCACTCGAATATAAGGTTTCAAAATTTTATTATCACTATCATGTCTCGTTTGTTTTCTTATTTGTAAACAAGTGATTCTCTCATAATCTCCTTTGACTTTTTTTGACCAAGAAACTCCTCCATTGCTTTGGTCTCCACAATGGGGCTTCATAATTTCTTTAATTGGATTTCATAAGTTAAGAAAGTAAGCTTCACATCAATCCAAAATAACCCCTCTTGCAGATACAGGCTTGGGTCGGTCAAAACAAAAACATCTTAGGGTTTTGAAATAGCTTCCCAACAGTTTTTGAACGAGTCCAGTTGGAGTTGTATAGCCTATAGTTACACCCAAAATACCAAACAAATGTCTAATTAGAACTTGATCTGCTATTGCGCCAATTATATCAACTCTAAATGAAAGTTAGCTTTCAAATGCTTCTTGAATTGGCTCATTCTAAATTTCGAGCTTAAGGTATCTTTGAAAAAACTGAACAAAGTCCAATTGTTTTTGGAAGTATTCGGTAGCATCTACTTCAAACTTACTTTTCAAGTGGTTCTTCTAACTCTACTAACCAATGATGGACCCTAAACCAAACGAACAAAATGCAAGCCTGTTTCAAGTTCTTTCCAGGCACTTTGACCACAAATTTTTGAAATTATTTTCTTTATCCAAAAATGCAATAATAGTTCAAAAATGTGAACTTTCTAAAAATATATTTTAGGAAACTTTCCCTTTTCAGACCCAAATACTTGTTTTTTGATTCTTTACTTAATTTAAATATGGCCTTCTCAACTGTTCAGAATAAGCTCTATTTTACTTTCTTCATCATTTTCTACTTGTCAAATGAGGTCATTTAAATGAAGACAAATTAGAAAATTTTCCTTATTTAAACTAAATGCTCATTTTTTTTCACTATTTTTTCTCCTCTAAAAGTATATTTGCTAACACCAAAGTACTCAAAGAAATATACAAAAAACAATAGCATTACTCAGAAAATATAACATATAATTAGGTTGAATTATTGATCATGAAGTTCCCCCAGACCTAATCTTTGCTTGTCCTTGAGTAAAGAAAACAAAAATTAAAATCCAGAAAATAATATAGTTTCAGATTTTCAATATCCAAGATCTCTTCAGTCTTCAAAAGATCCATATGGGTCCACAATTCCACTTTTAAGCATAAGCCAGACTTTAACATTAATCACTCAAATTTGGTTCTCAATCTCCTGTATTCCAATTGCTTCCATTTCCATTTGCTCCAAACCTAGCATCAAAAATTATTAGTTGTTCGACTCTAATCTCATAGGAGTCACTCGTAATGTGTACATGGAACTTGGGCTGAACAATCATTAAACATAGTATGGGAAATGGGGTGTAACCACACAAAAAAACAACAAGGTATTTTGAGTAAAATGATAAACTCAAAGAAAAGCTCAGATGTAAACGACCAGGATTCCCCTCAAGAAATGATGTGCTCAGATGAAGATACAAATATTATTTCAATTATTATCTCAAGAAAATTCCTAATCATCCAAAGTTCAAATGTGTACTTGATCTTGGCTTCTGGGGAGAATCTTCTGGTCAACATTTTTTCTTGCATCCTCGTGAAAACCACCCCCACCCTAGGATGTAAGGGTGAAAGTGCAATCACTATAAGATCAATTTTTGACGTTGGTTTCCAACAAACTTTTTCATATATAGTTCATTAGCAATCCCTAAAAAGCTTTTTCGGCGAACAGGGAATTAGGCACCAAATGATCTCCAACGGATGGGGTCCATCAGAAGACAAAAAAGTAAATTTTTTTAAGCAAAATATATTTTCTGATAAATGCTGTTCATAAAAAATAAGAGAACAAATTATTTTTTTTTTAAAATTTGTTGAAAAATGAAAAATAATTCTTTTAGAAATATATTTTTCCGACTACACAAACCTTCATCAGTAGTTTTTACCAAAAGAATTCATATTTAGCACGACAGATCGAAATGTACGCACTGATATGTTATGAACAATTTATACTTGGTTTGGGTTGTTGATACAAGTAGCAATAGGGCAATGGGCTGGCCGCTTCCTGTAAAATTTGTTTGGTAAAATTGAATTAAATTACTTTTTTCTTAAATTTCATAACTCTTTGAGATTTATATATATATAAAAAAAAAAAGCATGGAACTTAAAACGACAAAACCCCCTTATAATGAAGTCCAAACTCTAAGAAAAAATAGATCTTCAAAGACTTGAATAAAACTAACCCCCTCCCCCCCCTCCCCCCATCCCCCCCCCCCCCCCCCTCCCCAATTAAAAAAAAAAAAAAAGATTTGGCACATAATGGAAATATTACAAAATATTTCAAGTGTGTGGCCCCAGGCACTTCGGGCAATAGGGAGATGTGCATGACCACCCACGCAGCAAGACCAAGTGCCCGTGTAGTTTTCAAATTTAAAATTCAAAAATCCTAATTTAGAGTTTTTAAGAATTATTAGATTATTACTTTTAAATTTTATATTTTCACGAATAATGAATTGATGTATTTTTAGTTTACTATTTCGACAACAAAATTTCGATAGTTACGGTAAAATTTTAGTTTATATGAAATTGAGGTTATGAATTTGTTAAATTGGGCTTATGAATAGTTCTCAGTTTTATTAAATTGGACTACGAATTGGCTCATAAAATTGGGCTTAATTTTTTTGAATTGGTTTTATGATTTATTAAATTGGGATTAGTTTAATTTTTAGGTTTTGACAAATAATGAATTTGTCTAATTTTAGTTAACTATTTCAATAATAAAAATTCAATAGTTAATATTTGTAGTAAAATTTTAGTTTTATTAAATAGGGCTTAATTTCATTAAATTGCTCTTATAAGTTTATTGAAATTATTAATTGGGCTTAGTATAATTAAATGGCCTTAAGAATTTACTAGGCTTATTAAATTGGGCTTATGAATTGGATTGACTTTATTATATTGAGCTTAGTTTTGGTTAACTATTTCAATAATAAAAAATTCAATTGTTATTGGGTTTGATATTTCATTTATTTTTTTAATAATAAATATATAGCTTATAATCCTTAAATATGTCAACAATTTCTTCAAATTCTTACATTTATTAAAGTTATGCTTTAAATCCTTATCCTAAACATTATTCGCACTTTAATCCCTAAAGTTGTCAACAATTTTATTTAATCCTTAAACTTGTCAAAATTACACTTTAGGTCCTTACCCTAATCTATTTTGAACTTTAATCCTAAACTTGTTGCAAAATTTCATTCAAATCCTCACTTGCCCCTTATTCCTAAGTTGTAAAGATTTTATACATTAATTAGTTCTACATTGCATATGAGATGGTACTATGAGAACACACCACCCATAGGGCATTTGAGCCACCCTCGGATGGAGAAATATGGAAAACTTTGACAGAGTATAATTTTGCAATGAGCCTCAAAATTTAAGGTTTGGTTTATAATTTTGATGGATTTACACCCTTTGGTTAGTCTTCCAAACTATATTTTTATTGGCCCATAATTGTTATATTTTTATAATTTTCAACAAAATGTATATGACCAAGTCATATATTTTCTAACATGTATTATCTCTAGTCTAAAAAATCCCAAAAGTGGTATTGATATTTGTTTATTGCTTTTAATTGACAAGTTGAAGGTGTTGTGGGATATTAGTGTGTTATAATATCTCCAAGAAAATAGAACAATTAATAACTTTTTGACATATATAATGTTGTCTAAGTGGATGATTCAAGATATATTAGTATGCCCTATTGTTTAGAAAGAACTTGAGTCTTTTATTTTAAATATGTCAGTAAAAAATTGTGGTTTGATTGTCATTATCAATTTTTCCTCCTATGACCATGTGCTTAGAAGGAATAAGAAAGATTTTAAGAACAGTGGAGTTGAGACTTATCAGTCACCTCCTAAATTGCCTGATACATAGTTATGAGATAGAGTTTGTTTTCTTCCAAAGTTCATTGAAGTAGGTCATGTCAGATTACCAGAGTACGAGGTGAACATAATAAGATTATAACAAAGAATATTTTGGGAGTTTCTATATTGGAAAATTTTTTTGATAAGGCACAACCTTGATGTTATACATTGGAAAAAAAGAAATTTGTTTGATAATGTGCTTAACAATGTCATGGATATCAAAGCCAAGACAAAGGAAAATGTCAATGCGAGAATGGACTTGGCAAATATTTGCAGGTACAGGACTTGGAGCTTATTCTATTGGAAAAATAGGAGATTTTCAAAATCAAAGGCTAAGTACGTCTTCACTCCTATTGGGAGAAATAGTTTTGTAAATGGGTGAAAGAATTGAAGATGTCGTATGGTTGTGCTCCTAAATTGACAAGGTACTTTGATGACCAACTGGATAAGGTTCATGGTATGAAAAGACATGATTGTCACGTATTTATAAAGTGTCTCATTCCTTTTGCTTTCAACTCTTTACCTGATCATGTATGGAACTCTTTAATTAAATTAAGTCAACTTTTCAAAAACTTGTGCTTTACTACGCTTAAAGAGGAGGGCTTATTGAAGATAGAGCAAAATATTTCTTTGATCTTATGTAACCTTGAAAGAAGTTTTGCACAAGAATTTTTTTGATTTAATGAAATATCTCTACTCTTACACCTTTGATATGAGACAAGAATGGGGAGGCTCATTTAGTACACATTTAGGAGAATGGGAGATGTTAAAAGACTATTGAAAAATAAAGCATGGGTGAGGGTTCAATATGTGTCGCATATTTAGCTCAAGATATGTGTCACTTCATTCATATTATTGATATTTGTAATATCTTAAAGAAATGGAGTTTGTCAAAATGACGAAGGTGAAAGTGATACAAGAGTTCCAACTCTCTCAATATTTAATTAGTGCATTCACATTTATGGAGCTTGTAAAGACAAATGGTTATCTAAATAAGAGTTGAAATCAACAAATTTGCGTAGTCTAATATTTGTAATGAAATCCAACCATTCATCAAGTAATTTCATATATATCTTGATTTAGTGTTTCAAATTTAATTATCCTCATAATGTCATCTCATTCAATTTGTTGTACTTTCTTGTACATAATGGCATTAGCAAAGAAGATGCTAGCACAACAATCCAAAAGAATTTGTTGACTAGTTTAAAAATTGTGCAAGGATATTAGTCACTCAATTTTGTTTTAACTAAAATTAGGAGTATTGATTATCTGACAATTTTAAACCTACTAAATAGGTGCATATTTTTGATAATGTGTCAACAAATCCATAATTGCATGATTTAGCATGGGGCCCATTGTTAAAAGTGAGATCATGTCATAAGTATTTAGTTAATAATTATAGATTTTATGTAGATGATTGGTCTCAAGGGAGAAAAAACAATAATAGCGGGTGCTTGTGAAGGGTGTTGGTGGTGGTGGGAAGGTGATTACTATGGTCCTTCAAAAAGTAGCCAACTTGGAGTATTCAAGTGAACCAATAAGAATGGTCATATTAATTTTGTTAAAGGTCTTAGGGTATAAGGGTTTCCCCACAATATAATATTATTGAGGTAAATCAAATTAAAGAATATTTTCGTTATGCTTCATTTATCATGACTTAGTATGTTAGAAATGTTTATTATGGCTTTTATCCTCTACTTCAAAGGACAAAGATAATTGGTGGGTGGTAATGAAGACAAGACTGAGTAATTATATAGAAATTGATAATTTAAATGCAGAAGAAAGGACTTGTCTTATGTAAATCAAACAACTAACACTAAAATAATTAATGGATGGCGAGATGAGTAAGGACATGATGAGTCAAGAAAATGAAGTTAACCTACAAGAAGAAGAGGTAGGAGAAGATGATGAGGATGATGCAAAATTTAATTATAAGGATGGAAAGGAGCATTAGGACAGTATTAAGAGGAAGATTTACAATCTCATTAACTATTTGCATTCTAATTGATTATATGTAACTATATTATTTAATTAGCCAAATTTTAGTTGTATTTGTCAATAAATAAAATTTAATTAAATTCAAAATATATTGTATTTCATTATATATTTTCAATTGTATTTACTTTATTATATGTTTAAAATTGTGTACTTACCATTCATATTTTATGTAGATGTCTTCAAGGGATAGGTGAGCAAAGGGAAAAAAGAGTAGCCATATCATGGAAAAAGAAGAAGTTTAGACTATCATCTTAGACGACGAGCCCACTACCTCCATTGGTTATCCAATCACCAACACCCATTATTTAGTATGAATACAGTCATACTCATTCTCAGTACTTGTCTGCCTCCCCAGTTTATGCCAAGGTCGAGATTGAGCAGACCATCTCCATCTATTTTAGCATTCACGTCTCCACACATCGATGAGGCCTTTAAGTCTAGTTTAGATATATCTTCTGTTCTATCTTCAAATTCTACGGAGGTAAATGCTTTTATAAGATACATATTAAAACAATTGGTCTAAATAAGTAAGTTTTCATAATTACTTGGTATAAATATGTTTCATATTATTTAAATTATATAACTAATATAGGTCCATTAGGACAGTATTAAGAGGAAGATTCACAATCTGATTAAATATTTACATTCTAATTGATTAAATGTCAATATATTATATATTTAGTAAAATTTAGGATAGTATTAAGAGGAAGATTCACAATCTGATTAAATATTTACATTCTAATTGATTATATGTTAGTATATTATATATTTAGTAAAATTTTAGTTGTATTTGTCAATAAGTAAATTTAATTAAATTCAAAAATATATTGTATTTCATTATATATTTTCACTTTATTTTACTTGATTATAAGTTTTAAAATTATGTACTTACTATTTATATATTATGTAGATGTCTTTAAGGGATAGGAAAGAAAAAGGAAAAGGAGTAGCCACATCAGGAAAAAGAAGTTTAGGCTATCACTTTAGATGACAAACCCACTACCTCCATTGGCTATAAGAAAAGTACTTATTTCATGCGTTTTTTTTTTGCAGATTTTGTCAAAAATATCTAGGAAATACAGTTTTTTTTGTGAATTTTTGATATTAAAAAAATCTACAGGTAATCAGCTCTTGGGTAATTCTTTCTGCGAATTTTTCAAATCCCCAAGAAAAACTCTTGTGAACAAAATCCGCAAGTAATGGAAAAAATACGCATGAAATTTTTTTGAAGCAATGACAAAATAAAGGAATTTCTTGCGGATTTATTCGTGATAAAGTAGCAAGAATGTTTCCTATAGATTTTTTTCCAAGAAAAATTGGTAATAAGTTTTGATTAAAATCCGCAGGAAAAAATTGGAAGGAAAATTCGCAAGAGAATTTTGCAAGAAAATCCGCATGAAATGATTTGTAGAAAAATTCCCAAAAAATGTTTAAAAATAAATCCACAAGAAAATTCTCAACAAAAGCTTGTAGGAAAATTTGCAATAAATGGTTTGCAAGAAAATCCTTAAAAAATTTGGAAGGAAAATCCACAGGAACTATTTTTACAAAAGAAAAATTCTAGTAAAAGTTCAAAAGAAATCTACAAAAAATGATTTGAAAAAAAAAATCCTAAAAAAAGTTTGAAAAAAAAATCCACAAGAAATATTTTATAACAAAAAATTCTCAAAGAAAATCTGAAAGAAAATTGCAATAGATATTTTTGCAAAAACATCCACAAAAATATTTGCAAGAAAATCCGCAAAAACTTATATCTGTAAAAAAATCCTGCAAGTAATTTTCAAATAAAAATCTTTAAAATGTTATCCATAGAAAATTTTGAAAGAAAGTCTTTTAACATCCTTTATTATTGGATGGATTCTACCACATTCCGCAAAAAAAAAAAAAAAAAAAAAAAAAAGAAAGTTCTTACTTGCAATCACGATTGACACATTTATACCATCTAATTGTCCTAGAAATGACTTTTAACATTTATAACAATATAAAAAAATCCTTCAACAACTAAAGAAAATTAGAAATTAAATATAAAAAATATTGTCACGTACGTCAAAGTAATTAAAAGTTCATAATGTAATTAACTAACAGTAATTCACCAGTAAAAAATAACATAAAATCCCTAAATAATGGCTAACAATTAATTGTTCCCTAATCGTTAGTCTCATCATCAACAAAATCATTATCATCTGATTGAGAAGGAAGTAATACATGAGATGATCCTGCTTGAAATCCTAGATGTTCCATCAAATATGCTAATTTTTTATTTGTCTCAGCTAACTCATCTGCTAATCTCTTATTCTGATTTCTGATTTCCTCATTTTCCTATTGCTCTGTTTGTAGCAAAGCATTCAATGCATGAACCTGAGTCCTTATCTCAACATAATCATTGGGTAGAAATATATTATGCTGAAGATTGTGTAGAAGACGTTTGTTTTAAACTCCTACCAATATAACCAAGTCCAAATACTCTACCCTTCTGCATCAAATCATATATCTAAATCACAAGGAATAATCTTAGTTTGATCACTTCCATCATCAGTCTCCCCACCCTCAGTAGATGTGTGTTGAGTGCCAACTCATTCTTCTTCTTTTCAAAAGTTTCCTACATAAAAATTATATAATCAGCATTACTTAAAAGAAAAGAAAAAAAAAAAGTAAATTGCATAAAAATACACCCACACATAAATGAAAACAAATAAAAATAATCAGCCACTTATTGGAAGTTAAGAAGATTGTGTCCAAGAGCAAGAATTCATCTATAAAATTTTTGACAGTTCACAACCCAAAACTTTTAGTTTGGTTATCTAGGTCTAATATGACTTAAGAATCTCTTGAGTATCACAAGTTTGAAGGGAACACAGTTATTGTCTTATTTATAAGTATGCACTATCCAGATATGATTAGACAGAAAATGGAACTGAGTTGGGTGTATTGAGCACAATCAAATCAAGAAGTACAACCATCAATTTTGTAAAATTAGTAAATAGTGAACACGCTCCTCATACAACTTCCACTACCCTAGTTTCAACAAGTAAATTTAATAAATGCAAATTCAAGAAGAGCAACACAGAAGGGACTTCTTACAACTACCAGTAAATTTACCAAGAAAGTACACAGACTGAGAAAGTTTCAAAGTCCTGAAAACCATCAACTATCATAAATTCACTCAAGCAAAGGCCATCTCAATGGGACAACCCCAAGGTTTACATATAAATTACATGTTTATGTCAACTCTATATCATTACACCAACAATGAATGCCCAACACAGCTATTTCATTTATTTACAAAAGAACATAGATACACAACATTCAACAAGTTACAATCAATATTTTTAGGAGATATGGCTAGTAAATAAAAATTACTCCAATACTCAATCAGTAGATAATAAAAGATTTCTACATAGAAATATATATGTGTCCACCCACTCCACAATCTGTTTACTATGAAAAATATGTATTTATTGTGAAAACTTACATAAGCATGTTTAGCTTTTTCACCCCACCCAACTCTAAACCTTCTTTCTTGATGAGTGCGAAAGTAAAAATCTTATAGTGAAGGATCTTTCCCATTTTGAGCCTTCTTCTGTAATTGATTAAAAATAGAAAAAAGTTACCAAGATATATATAATTCTATCAATAAAGTATGTTATGCAGCAAGAAATCAATTCTATCATTTCATTGAAAAGTTACATTTAAAAAAATAGAGAAAAAAAAACACTAATACCATTTCTCTTCCAATGGATACGATGAGGTATGGATCCACCAGTGTGAAGGGAGGCACCTAACAAGAATCTTGATTCTTCTATATTTGTATCGACTCAATTTTAAATTCAGGAGATTGCCAATAATTCTTTAAATCTCTTCATACAATATCTCCTATCCAATCTGGCTTGCTGTCCAAGTTCTTTCGAAGATATTGAAAGAGTTGACTCATTTTAGAGGTTGCCCTTTTTTCAAAATTTTGTCGAATCATGTGGTTATGACAAGGCAACCACCTGAATTTTTTCTGCAATTATTTTTATTAATAGTGATAAATACATGTCAAATAAGTTAGAAATGCCACATTCAAAATATCAATCAAAATAGCCTATGCATATTTATCAAACATAAAAAAATATCATATATATCATATGTAAATATATGATTACCTTAAATTCTTCAAACCAAAAATCTCGAGTAGCTTTAAAATATTGTTTCCATGATGGCTTTGCCTCCTTAAGCTTGCTTTTTATGCAAGATACAATGCCCTCAATTGCCATTTTGTGATGCTCCTCATCAAATCTGTTTGCAATAAATAAAGTCAATAATATTTTCTTCATTTAATATAAAAAGATATATTAATGTAAACACATGTATTACTCACCCATCTCCATCAGGCTCTGTCCAAATTTGACTATCTTGATCATCTCCATCAATTTGACTTGAAGAAGTACCTGAAGTTTTGATTATTTGTAGGAATTGGTTAAGATGAGCTGTCCAAAAAAGATAGAGTATGATGTATAGAAGGTGAGAGATGAGCTGCAAGAACTGGTTGAGATTGAGTGTTTTCGTGTATAGGTTGTGGTGGAGTAGGATGATGTGCGGTAGTATGAGATGGGATAGTTTGAGATAAGAGTGTCTTTGATAGGACAATTTGTGGAATGTGGATTTGTGGTGTGGATTGTGGTAATTCAATGGTCTGTGATGTGCTTTGAATAATTGGTGAAGAAGTGTTAAGTACTCACTTCTTATTCCCTTTCCCTCCTATGTTAAAGGCCATATTTCTTTTAGGAGGAGCTAAATTAGACATTTGCAACAAAATTTATAAAGAAACTGATTTGAATATATCTAGATAGAACAACATATAATAATCAAATTACTCAATATACCAAATAACAGATAAAGATCCATAGAAAGAAATGAAAAGAAAAAAAATGGTCATTCAATATATGTAAAAAGTTATACATTAGTTTTTGAATCATTTGTCTTCGTCTTCATCTTCATATTGAACAACATTATGATTAGTTTCTGAATCATCACTAGCAAATCACTCAAGTTCTTCTTCATCAGTTGCTACCTCCTCCTCCTCATCTTCATTATCTTGAATGAAATCATCTTCAATTTCAATGAAATCATTTTCTTCTTCAATAATCACATCCACTTCTTCATCACGAGTTTCATCATCTTGTCGGTTATCAATTGGGTCATCCTCAATTACAAAAGTAACATTTGATTGATCATCTTGATAAGAAACTTCTAAAAGTATATTTGTTGTCTACGGCCCCTTTTGATTTTGTCTTCATAGCTACTAACCAATCAATTTTATCTCTTTGCCTTCCAGGATAAGGTGCATAGTAGACTTGAGTTGTTGTTTAAGCAAATAAAAAAGGATCAAACTTGAATATTTTCTATTTTGTGAACTTCAGTAATTCCAAATTGCTTATGCACTCTCATTCCACGCTTTGAAGTATCAAACCATTCACAATTAAACAAAACTAACTTCTTTAATTGGTTGTCTTGGCCAATCCAATTCAAGAATTTCGTTTATAACACCATAATAGTCACTTGAGTTTTCATCTTGTCCATTGCCGCTAACACACACTCCACTATGGTATGTTGTCCTACCTTCACCCCATTACTTAGCATGAAATGTGTATCCATTAACAAAATAAATTGGTCATGACTTTGCCAATCTTAATGGTCCTGATGCCAAGTCATACAAATAGGGATTTTGTAACATGTGTTGATTATCAGTGGCCTATTCAGAATGAAAGAAAGTTAGACATGTTTGAGAATTTGCTTAGATATAAGCCATGATGTATCATGTTCTTGATACACCCAAGGACATATTTTAAGGCCTGAAAATGAGTTTGAGTAAGGTGCTGTAGGAACCAAAGAGAAATCTTAGATAAAAGTATGGAGACTAGCTTTACTCCTAAAATGTGAAAGCAATTCAAAATGTCTCCAATATATTTTTATATAACATAAAAAGTAGCCCTTAGCAATGGGAATGAACTCTACACCCAAGAAATAGTTTGGATCTTTAAGCTCTTTAAAAAGAGGTATGTTATGCTATAGCTACTACAACATGATGCAAAAAACTTTGTGGATTGCCAATAAGAAAAGACTCATCAATATAAACTAAAAACTATGTTATCACTCTATTGTTATTGTAACCAAATAAATAAAATTTTGATTTGGAATTGATGAAAAGAGAGAAGAAATGAATTGAACTTTTGAGACCAAGCATGTGAGGCTTGCTTCAACCCAAATAGAGACTTGTGCTGTAATAACCCAAATCGAAATTGGTTTGCATAGTATCATTCATGCCTATTTGCATAATTTCATATGTAACTTGCATGCATTTCATGTTTGATTTGGGAGAATTTTTGAGAGGTTTAGGGATGAGAAATGCCTATTTAGAATGTTCGATATAATGGGTTTTATTAAAAAAAAAAAGAAGTTACTATAGTAGTACCGTAGCAATGTGCCGTAGCGTGCTACTCACTAGACTTAGAGCGCTGTAGCGCAGTAGAGCCAACCATAGTGCGATGCTCACTAGAGTTTGTGTTATAGTGCACTAAAGCTTGCTACAGTGCACTGTATTGTGATTTTTTGCACTTTTGAGAAATTTTTAAGATCTTCAACCCCTTCAAAGACTTAAGCCCTCTTGGATTCTTAGGGCTATAAAAGAAAGACTTGGATGATATCCTAAGGTATCCAAATTCATTCAAAAATTTATGAGGATTAAAGCTTCATATAAAATAAAGAGGGACAACTTTGTAATTTCCCCTTGGGTGCCTCTCATATATAAGCCAAGTGGGTGTGTAGCAGTTTCTAGACTACTCCAGCCATGTAGCAAAGGAAGAGAGAGAGGGAGAAGAGAATAAACAAGAGAAAAATGAAGAAAAGGTAAGAAAATAGGAAAAATCTAGGAAGATTTTGGAAATTTCTTCAATGTTTATGCATATATTGCCTCTCCTTGCTATTCCATAACATTTAATCAGTTTAAAAATTGTATTTGATGATGTTGTGTGTGCTATAGAGAAGAGAGTGGCTAAACCACCACCATATGAAAAATTACATGATCTTGGACATCTTTGGTTAAAATGATTTCAGATCTTATTTTGCTCGAGAAATTTTATGTTTTCATGGTTGATTTGTGAACGATGCTACTATTCTTGAGACTAGAAATAGAGGATAAATGAAGGAAGTGGGGTTAGGATAGAGAAATGGGAGGTTAAGGCAAGAAAGATTAGAAAACAAAGTTAAAACTTCAAGAGAGTAGGGTGGTGATGAAGCTGGAAATTTTTTGCTCATATACCTATGTTGGCCAAAATTTTGAGGGCTGAACTAAACCCAAATCCATGATTAATAAATGGTTTGGAAGGGGATTAGGTTAACATAAGAAAGAAAATTTGTCAGAAAAACCAAAATCTAGGCTTAAACCTAGTTATATTTAGCTAACAAAGTGGAAGAATGTAAGCATGCAATTGCTGTAGAAAATTCTGCTATCTTGTTCTATTTTGCCCGAAATTTAGAGCACTTGAACGAGCTTAAATGCAAGGTTAAAGGGATAGCTTAGAGTGTAGCTAGACTGGTATAGAAGGTAAAATTAGAGAAATGATCAAATTGGGCGTACACTTTACCCTAGTTGTAGACCTTTTACTGACATTTAAGGGAGTTGAACCCTTAGTATAATGAGATCTAATAAAGGGGTAAAGGCATGGTTTCCAAAGAATGAGAAAACAATGTTTGCAAGGAGCCTAAAAAGTTGAGAAAGATGGAGGATTTACAACTATATAATCTAAAGCATTGGTATGCATTTGCATTTTTCACTTAGAACAATTTATTCACACATGATGTATCCCACGCATTGGAGAGGAATTTAGAGCCGAGCCAAATTTCGAGTCGACACTTTCGGGATCACGTACCCAGACTTCTACGCATTGTGAGTGGCATCTCTCTAATATTGGCTTATTTTCTAAAAATATGTTTTATGATAAATAAAATCTATCTTGGACACACTCATATGTTTTTATTATGCAAAAAAGGAACTAATGTAGTTATTCTCTAATTTCTGCTATATGCTTTGATGTTGAACTTTTAGAATATATAAAAACTTCGGTACCCAGACTAAAATGTCAGGCAGCCACGTAAGACAGATGGCCATTCTACTTATAATACACAATATATCTATGATTATTTACCCAGTGGGGGACCAGACGCTAATGATTATGTTAGCTTGGCCAGGGAGTAGGGATGTAAATTGTCACACCCCAACCCAGGAACGTGACTAGCACCAGGGCTGGCTTACTAACCCTAGTAAGCCTCTAGTCAGAAAAGAATAGATAAAACATCATATCGTAAAGATAGCTAGTATATAAATCAAAACCCGTATGAGCTGTGGAACTTCTAGAGTACAATATATATATATATATATATAGAAAGTGTCCATACATCAAGTCAATACAGCAGTAACGAAATCAGTCGTTGAAACTATCGCTGCTGATCGAAACTGAAATCTGGAAAGTGGGGGAAAAGAGATGAGTATAAAACTCAATAAATGACAATACTACTCTAAACATGCCGAGACATGAATCGTAAAAGTTCAAAGTACAAATATAATATCAAATTATACGTAATAGCATAGTTTACGAAAAACCAAATTTGCCTCAAGTAACACATTTTATGCATGATATTCAGAATCAGAAGATCAAACACATGTCAGAGTATCAGAACGTATCACATATCTCATGTTAGAAGTAATTCACTCACATATCAAATGTCACAGTGTTGCAAGCTAAAGCCACTAGCAAGTGCACTAGTCATACAAGTGATACAATGATGAGTATCATTCCCTCGAGAATTGCTTTTTAAAAAAAAAAAATTCAAAATTCAATTCAACTATGCAATATTAGTTGGGATTTTAGATTTTTTTGAAAATTTTTAGAAAATTTCCTTAGCTAAAACTAATGAATTAACTAAATTAACTAAGGAAAATTAGAGAATGACATTTTAATTAAGAGGAGATCCAAATAATAGAAGTTGCTAGAGGCATTTCAGTCTTGCTCTTTATCAATAATCTAATTTATGAGAATTTTTCTAGAACTTTTATGTTGATGAGATCACAAAAAAAATATAAAAGTCCATATTTCAGGATCAATTAACTATTTTAAATTCAATTAAATTAAAAACAACATTTTCAGATCAATTTTTATTTAATTAAATTCAAAATGCATTATGTTCTGTGAAATCTCCTTTAGTTAAGCGCCCCTTGGGTCTACTTAACACACCACACAACTCACAACAATGTTCTTTCGAATCCAATGGATCTATGTTACATGTAACTTAACATCACGATTAACAACCATGATTTAAAAAAAATAACTCTACTTGCAATTAACATACTATCTCAATTACTCCTTTTGGATGTTCACTGATGCGAGTATATTAAGTTGTAAATAGAATTTCATTAAGATTATGTTACATATAAATTCAAAAAATCCTAGAACAACTACAGATTTAAGTAAAATTTCAACTATACATAAAATCTAAAATCAGCTTAGACCTCTTTTAGATTTCATATATAAGAGCATTAAAATCAAGAAAAATCTATAGAAAACCTGATTTCAACAATGCATAGATTCAAGAATCAGAACAAAATCTAAGCAGTTCGGTTACATCACCCCTACCTAAATGAAATTAGCTCATTGTACTGTTTAACAACTCATACATGAATTCAAAATTTGTAGAGAATACAACTATGATTCTAAACAAATAGAAAATAGTAGAGAAAATAAGAGAAACTTAGCCTTTGAAGAATTTTGAGGATGCTGATTGATGCTTTCCAAATTTGTCCCTCTCTTCTTCACGTCTCTCCCCTTCTTTGCTGTCAATCCTTCATCCCCATTTTCTGTATTCTTCCTCCTCTCTTTGCCGTCTCCCCTCCAACGTAACCCTACTCTTGAAAAATAAAAGATGTTTTCTGGATACTAAGTTCCTACTGGGTCATGGATTTGGATTTGCAAACTCTGATGTTGTGTGCTGCGATTGAAATTTTAATTTTGCTTGCTTTTTGTTTTTTAAATTTCGAACATCTTCTGAGCTGAATTGGACTGAGGCCCAAACATAAAAGTTGTAACATTCTTCCTTACCTTTGAAACACCTCTTGAGTAAGCCCAATTAGAATTTTCTATCTCAATTTATGAATTTTTTTCTCCAAGCTGCAACTGTTGAAAATCTGCAGAACTGTTCTGATTGTTGCAACTATTTCTTAAATTTGAGCCCCTTCTGTGCTGAATTAGATTTTTGACAAAACATGAAAGTTGTAGAATTATCTCAGAGGTTTCCAAAACATCTTAAATCAGCTTTATCTGAATTTCCTAGCACAAGTTATGATTCTTTCTCTAAAACAGTAGCAAGCAATAAAACTACTGCTGTTGCTACTGTACTGCTGAAGTTATTCCACAATTTCGAGAACTCTACATTCTGACTTTGATCAAGGCTTGATCATAAAAATTCTAGAACTATTTCTCAGCTTTTCAAAACATCTTGAATCATCCCAATCTAAATTTTTTTAGCTCAAGATATGAATTTTCTTCTCCAAACTGCATCTGCTAAAATCTGCTGCTGCATTTGCAAGCTTCTAGCTTTCATTTCTTCAATTTCGAGGGTCTTATATGCAGAACTAGATTGAGATCAAAGCATGAAAGTTTTAGATTTTTCTCTTAGCTTTCTAATTCCTTAAGAATTACCTCAATCTGAATTTTGTAGCCTGAGTTATGACATTTTCTCCAAAATAGTAGCAAGCAGTAAAACTACTGCTACTACTACTGCTATCACATTTTGGCTTATTTTCGAGGGTCTTCTGGCTGAAATAGACTGAGGCCAAAACATGAGAGTTGTAGATCCTTTTCTTGGCTTTCAAAAGTTCTTGAATTACCCCAATCCTAGTCTCTTAACTCCAGTTATGAACATTTTTCTCTAGACTACTATAGTTGTAACTCCACTTGTACCTTTAAAATAACATTTTCTTGAAATTAAGCTTCGATTAAGTTTGGCTTGACCCAAAACCCTTTCTAGCAAATTTGTTAACTTACAATGAGCCCTATAAAAGCTTCGAGCTTGGTCACCAAACCTTATTCCTTGATTTGACCCTCCAATGAGTTAGTTTTCATCCAAAAAGTTGAAAACTCGACTTCTTTTCATCTTAAGCAACAAATTCCCTTGAATTTACCCAAAATCACCTTAAGCAACTTTGTTAAATTGGATTGGGGTGGATTAAAACCTCAGGACCACTTTTAATCTTCATATTGCATTTTGACTTGTGGATATCCAAATTGACCAAAGTGAAAAAACTTGAGATTCAACACAAAATGCTTAATAAAGCTCGATTTTTACTAAAAACTTTTAATTTCACTCAAATTAAGGGGAGAATAAAGAAATTGAAAGAATTTGGGCATTTTGTATCCCATTTTAGTTGAAAGTAGTGAAAAATACTTTACAAATCCAATAAAATTAGGTACAAAAGTATAATGTAAATTGAATTTATCGACTACCCCCACACTTGAGCTTTTGCTTGTCCTCAAGCAAAGAAAGACAAGATTGAACTTTATAAACACATTTTTCTCTCAAATTGTCTAAGACATGATGGCACTCATACATAAAAATACATTTTATTCAAAAACTCAAATGTAAGCCCATAGCCTAATTCAAGACATAAGTAAGCGTCTCTGAATGATTTATACAAATGAATGACACAATGAATACTAAAACAATGAAAGCTCAAGATGCTTGCTTAACGGCTCCTATGCACAAATCGTAGATAATTGCATTCTCCAAGATCCGTAGAGTTTTACAAAGTTGTAATGGGAGTCATGAGTAATTGGCTATTAACAAAGAAGGGATATATATATTTTGCACAAATAACTAGAAACTTTGAATGCATAAAAAGAAGTAAGAATGGTTTACAACAAGTAATTTTATATCAATAGAAGGTGTTAACAACATGTTTTTTTCACTTAGGCAAGTAGGAGTATCCAACTTTTTTTTTTTTAGATTTTTTTTCTTTTTCATATTTTTTAATTTTTTTTTTTGGATACATGACTTTAAATGTTTTGTCCCAAAGATGACCTGTGTAATGAGCTTTCGACTAATGACTCCCGAGTCAAACCAAAATGGCACAAACACACTACAAGTACATATTCAAATTAAAAATACATTAAGTACAGTTACTCATCACCTGAACATTGGTACTCAGAGCCTTAGAACCTACTACCTTTACAAACATGTCAGCATCCAACATGATCATATTAAGCACAAAGCCTTCAATTTAAAATCCCATGGAAGATTACCGTTCTCACAACTAACTATACAACAAGTTCTCTAGCAAAAGGACCAAAATGATATACACAATGAAACACGATATGATAGCCTCCAATAGCTCAAATGGCTAAATGGATAGTTACTGAAGTAATGAAACAGCATAAGTTATCATGCAAGGCTCAAATGGTGCTCAATAGGCAATGTAAACAAATGAAGATAACTAAGCTCAATTAAGTCAAGAACATGCCTATTTCATCCCTTAAGTTATGCATATATTATCTAATAAGTTCAAGGAATCAATTAAGTAAGTTCTCAAACTCAAGTAGCTAAGCTTCACCATGGCATCACAAATGCATAAATGGCCTCTAAAATACTAAACCAATGCTCAATTAGGGTATTTTGCACATAATAAGTTAAGAGCCTCTACAAATTTTCAGATAACAACATTTTCAGATTTCTGCAAGAAAAATTTCAGGTTTATCAAAATTCACTCATTTTCTTAAGGTTTGATCAATTTTTTCATATTTTCAGATTTTTCCAATTTTTAAATAGATGTCCCTACCCCCACACTTGAATAAAACATTTTCCTCAATGTTAAAAAAAAAAAAAAAAAATTCAGCATTTATGAAAGGGTAACAAAAACTCCCCTGAACTTCCTCTTGCATTGTATTCTTGAGAATGCATCGCTTCATCTTCAATTTTCCACTATTCTATGCTGAATTTAGGCACTATATATGTTGAACAACTCATCACCTTTGCAGATTTCAGCTTGCAAAATTCCATCTAGGTGTGCACACTCATTCTTGGTCCAACAACCTTTCAACCACAACACCTGGAAGAGTTGTTAATCACCAATTCAATCCAAACAACATACTAATCTAAATGAAATAACCAAAACAAAGCTAAAAAACATAATCTACTGCTAAAAAAATGTGAACAAGAATTAAAAAAAAAATGCTAATTAATAGTCTTTAGCGTGACTTTTCCCACTTTCAAGGCTCTTGTAGGACAATGCTAGGGGGCTTGCTTTTCGAAATCCCCCATGGTAGTGCTTTAATCTCTGCCCATTGACTTTGAAAGATTCATTGCTTTTTGGAGAGCGAATTTCAATGGCACTTGAAGGTGAAACATCCACCACTACAAAAGGCCTTGACCACCTTGACTTGAGTTTTACGAGAAATAGGCGAAGTTGACTATTGTAAAGGAGTACTAGATGTCCTGGGGCAAAGTGTCTTGCTAAAATGTGCTTATCATGCCACCTCTTTGCCCTTTCTTTGCATAAATTTGAGTTCTCATAAGCCATGGCCCTCCATTCTTCTAGTTCATTAAGTTGTGAGAACCTTTTCTCACTTGTAGCTTGTACATCAAAATTTAGGAACTTAGTGGCCTAATATGCTTTATGTTCAAGTTCCACGAGGAGGCGACACGCTTTACCAAAAACTAGTCTATAGGGAGACATGCCTATTGGAGTCTTGGAAATTGTTTTATAAGCCCACAAGGCATCATCAAGCTTAAGTGCCTAATCTTTTCTAGATGAATTCACGATTTTCTCCAAGATTCTCTTCAACTCCCTATTAGACACTTCCACTTGACCACTAGTTTGTGCATGATAAGTTGTGCCGGTCTTATGCTTGACTCCATATTTCTCTAAGAGTTTAGCCATCAAGTTGTTATGAAAGTGGATTCCATTACCACTAATGATTGTTCTAGGAGGTCCAAACCTAGAGAATATGTTCTTCCTTAGGAATTTCACTACAACCCTAGCATCATTAGTTGGTGTGAAAATTGTTTCTACCCGTTTTGAAACATAGTCAACAGCTACAAGAATGTATTCATTATTCAAGGATTTTGGAAAAGGGTCCATGAAGTCTATACCCCACACATCAAATATTTCACACACGAGAATGTTAGTATGAGGCATTTCATGCTTTCTATAAATATTACCCATCCTTTGGCATTGGTCACAAGAAATACAATGGGCATGGGCATCCTTGAACAAGGTTGGCCAATAAAACCCTGATTGTAGCACTTTAGCTGCTATCCTTGTTGGTCCAAAATGGCCTCCAACCTCTCTATCATGGAATGGCTCAAGATGCTTTTCATCTCTCCCTTAGGTACATATCTTCTTATCACTTGGTTCGTACAAATCTTGTACAAATAAGGGTCATCATATAGGTAATGCTTCACTTCTAAAAAGAATTTATTCTTTTGTTGTATTGTCATGTCTTTTGGAATCCACTTGCCTGCATGATAGTTAGCATAGTTTGCAAACCAAGGCAATTTATCAAATACAGCATAAAAGAAAGAAATAGCAAAGATTTTCTCATCCAGGAATTCTTCATTGATCTCTTTCTTCTCTTTAATTTTAGTTTCCAGCCTAGATAAGTGGTTTGCCACAACATTTTCAGCACCCTTTTTGTCTCTTATCTCTACATCAAACTCTTGCAAAAGTAGCATCCACCTTAAGAGTCTTGGCTTGGCATCCTTCTTGGCTAGCCAGTACTTAAGAGCTGCATGATTAGTATAAATGATGACTTTAGAACAAATGAGATAGGATCTAATTTGTCAATGGAAAAGATAATCGAAAGAAACTCCTTCTCTGTTGTGGTATAGTTGAGTTGGGCTGCCGTGAGCGTTTTGCTTGCATAATAAATCACATGAAAGCTCCTCCCATGCCTTTGTCCAAGAACAACTCCAACCGCACCACCACTTGCATTGCACATGAGCTCAAATAGAAGGCTCTAATCAAGTGCTACAACAACAAGAGAAGTGATTAGTTTTTCTTTCAACAAATTAAATGCATGGGAGATGTCCAAGAACTATCAAAAATAGGGTAGAAGATACCTACATCAAGCAATTTGATAATTTCTTTTTTTACTATCTCTTGTAATGCAGGATTTAGTCTTCTTTGATGCTGAATTACAAGTTTGGCATTGTCCTTCAAAAGTATTTTGTGCATGCACATCAATGGAGAAATTCCCTTACTGTCGGCTATTGCCCACCCAGTGACTTTTCCTATGCTTCCTTAACACGTTAAGCAGTTTCTCCTCCATCTCACCTATCAAACAAGAAGAACAAATAATAGGATAAGCATTAGGCTCAAGAAATGCATATTTAAGTTGAGAAGGCAATTCTTTAAGCTCAAGTTTCAGAAAAATTTCAACTTTCTCCTCCTTAAAATTTTCAACTTCCTTTTCACACTCTTAATTTTCTTCATCCATGCCCTCCTCCAATAATTCCTCAACATCTTCTCTACAATAATCCATCACGAACTCATCAACAATATCTTCTGAAAGATAATGGCAAACATCTACAGCTGAGCAAGAGAGAAAATTTAAAGGGTATTTCATGCAATTTCCTATGTTAAATACTAATTCCTCATTATTCTCCCTTATTGAACATCTATCAAAGATCTACCAGTTGCCAAAAATGGTCTCCCTAAGATAATGGTGGTGTCCTCATCTCCTAGCATGTCTAGAACAATAAAATCGGCAAGGAGAGTAAATTTATCAATTTTTACTGAGAAATCCTCTACTATGCTCCTAGGTCTTTTAACTGAGTTATCAACAAATTGAAGTATCACTTTAGTCTCTTTAATTTCACCCATACCCAACTTAGCAAAACTAGAGTAAGACATCAAATTAATGCTTGCACCTAAGTCACACAAAGCTCTAGTACAATGAAAAGATCCTATAGTGCAAGGTATAGTGAAACTCCCTGGATCTTTAAGTTTTGGTGGAATTTTGCTTGGCAAGACTGCCTTGCATTGTTGGATAAGTCTTACAATTCCTATCTCCTTTATTTTCCTTTTGTTGGAGAGAATGTCCTTTAAGAACTTGGCATAAGTGGGCATTTGGGATATTACTTCTGAAAAGGGCATGTTGACACTTAGTTGCTTCAAGATACCCAAGAATTTTGAGAATTACTTATCAAATTGCTCTTGCTTGTATTTTTGGGGATATAGAAGGTTCAAATATTTTTCAGGAATTTTAGTCTCTATTTCCTTCCCTTTGGATCCTCTCCTCCCTTTCTTTTGAGAGTTCTTGCTTGAAAAAGCTTGCTGAATATTTTCAAAATTTGCAGCTTGTGGTGCTTTTTTGGTTTCTTCCTCCTCTCTATTATGTTTTTCAGTCATGCCCATGGTGTTCTTTCCCATCTCAACTTCAACTTGCTTTTCATCCTCTTATTGTTTTGGAAGAGGATGCTACTAAAATTTTCCAGAATCTATAGCAATTGCAGAATTTTCAGCATTCTCACTCTCTTCAATTGCCTTTCTTTGATGACCTTTGGCCTTTCTAACTTCTTGCCATTTCTAAGAGTGATAGCACCTACTTGATTCACCTCTACACCTGTTAAACTTTCAAAAATGTCCTCAGTTTCTGCCTTCTGATTTTCTGTTGCATCAGTTTCTAGAACTGTAGAATTTTCAGATCTTATTCTTTCTAAATTTTCCTCCAAATCTTTAAGTGTTAGGCTTAGTTGTAGATTCTCAACTGGTAGGTGACCTAATTGCTGAATTTCATGACTTGCAGCTTCAGAAACTTGATGAAAATGCTTATTTTTGTGAAAATTTTCCTCTTGGATAGGTTGCTGAATAGGTTGCACTTCTTGCAGATTAGGAATCCGAAATTGGCTAAAGGTCTCAAAATTTGCAAATTTAGAAGTTCCACCAATTTCCACCTCTTTGCTTACTAAAATATCAGAATCCTTTCCTTTGTTTGAAATCTGAATTTGCTCCTCCAGTTGCTTTCCATTTCTCAAGGTAATTGCCTTAACTTGCTCTCTTGGATTCTTCTCAGTGTTACTAGGCAAAGAATCGTGAGCTCTATCAGCCACGATGTTTGCAAGTTGTCCAATTTGAGCTTCCAAATTCCTTATGTTTGCTTCTTGGTTGCTGAATTGCTGCTCAGCACTAGAAATGAATTTAGACATCATGTCCTCCAAGCTAGGCTTTGGTGGTAATTGTGCTCTTTGTTCTTTCCTTAGTTGAAACCTGGTGGTTGTTGGAGACCACTAGGTTGTGGCACCCTTGCTCCTTGATTCAAAGAAAAATTTGGGTGATTTCTCCACCGGGATTGTAAGTGTTACTATAAGGATTATTTCGGTTGAATTCTTGGGGATTGTTTCTATTGAAGGCATTGGACACAAAGTTCACATTCTCTTGAGATGACATGCTCCCACTACTACCAGCTTAGCACTCATGATTAGGGTGGCCTCATCCACAAAAGTCACAAGGTTGTGTCATTTGCACATTCATTAGTGCTTGAGATGATTGGATTGCAAGATTGTCTTTCTATTCAAAGCTTCTAATTGTGCTACAAGTGAAGTGACTTGATCTACATTGTAGATTCTTACTCCTCTCTTTGGAGGCATTCTATCATTGGGCCATTGGAAAGAATTTTTTAGCCATCTCTTCAAATAAATTGTAGGCTTCTTTAAGAGATTTATTCATGACCGAACCTCTAGCAGATGCATCTATCATACCTCTTGTAGAATGATTTACCCCATTGTAGAAAGTTTGGATTTGAAGCCAAATTAGTAACTCATGATTTGGCACTTTCCTAAGCATCTCCTTATATCTCTCCCAAGCCTCATATAATGATTCCATCTCACCTTGTTGGAATGCCAAAATCTCATTCCTTAGCCTAGAAGCCTTGGAAGGAGGGAAATACTTAGTCAAGAACTTCTCCACCATAGATTGTTAAGTGGTAATAGACCCGATGATAGAGATGTGAGCCAACCCTTCGCCTTGTCTCAACGAGAAAATGGGAATAACCTTAATCTCACCGCATCTTCAGACACACCATTGTATCGGAATGTGTCACATATCTCGAGAAAAGTTCTCAAATGCACATTCAGATCTTCATGAGATAATCTGCCAAATTAGTTAGCTTGAATCATGGTGATTACAACTGGCATTATTTTGAAACTATTTGCATTCACTCCTAGTCTCTTGATGCTAGACTCAGCTCTTGTGAACGTGGGAGCTGCATACTCTTTTAAGGTCTTGTATACCTCTGGTTGAATCTCTTGATTTTCCATGTCTAGCTGATTTTGTTCTTGCTGTTGGTTAGCTCTTTGCATCCACTTCCTTCTTAGCTCCTAAAAGTTCTTTCAGTTTCTGGATCAAGCTCTTCTAACTTTTTCCTTCACTTTTGATCATGCAATTGGATAATTCCCTGCTAATTTATACTCCAAAACCCTCTAAGTTTATGATTCTAAAACCTGCAAATACTCACTTAACTTGCTGAAATCTATAACTTTTCTCTTCCAGCGCTTCAACCAAGAATCAGAATCTGATTTTTTTTTTTGTGTGGAATTTCTGCAAACACCTAAGCTGCAATAATAACCAGAAACAGTAAATGGTAAGTTGATTGCTGAAAATTGAAATCAAACGAAAAAACAAAATGCAAACAGATTATAAAAGCTAATTAATTAGAAAAATTGGAAATCTAATAACCTATAAAACTAAAAACTAAGAAATAACAAATAAGAAATAGAAAGCAAAAGCAAAAACACTAATTACAACACTTGCAATAACTGACATTTTGCATTCAAATCAAGCAGAGCAACTCTATATCATTTCTAAAATGCAAATACAGCTAGCATAAAGCACAAGTGAAAAGATTCCCAATCTAACAAGTTGAATTGAAATTTACGAAATATGTCAATCCCCGGCAACGACGCCAAAAACTTGTTGCGAGCTAGAGCCACTAGCAAGTGCACTAGTTGTACAAGTAACACAGTGATGAGTGAGTATCGTTCCCTTGAGGATTTCTTTTTAAAAAAAAAAAATTCAAAATTCAATTCAACTATGCAATATTAATTGGGATTTTAGATTTTTATGAAAATTTTTAGAAAATTTAGTCGGCTAAAACTAATGAATTAACTAAATTAACTAAGAAAAATTAGATAATGGTACTTTAATTAAAAGGAGATCCAAATAATGAAGAGTTGCTAGGGGCATTTCATGTACACTACTCAGTCTTGCTCTTTATCAATAATTTAATTTATGAGAATTTTTCTAGAACTTTTATGTTGATGAGATCACAAAACAAATATAAAAGTCCATATTTCAGGATCAATTAACTATTTTAAATTCAAATAACTTAAAAATAGCCTTCTCAGGTCAATTTTTATTTAATTAAATTCAAAATGCACTATGTTCTGTGAAATCTTCTTCAGTTAAGCGCCTCTCGGGTCTACTTAACACACCACACAACTCACAACATTGTTCTTTCGAATCCAATGGAGCTATATTATATATAACTTAACATCGCGATTAACAACCACAATTAAAAAAAATTAACTCCACTCACAATCAACATATTGTCTCAATTACTCCTTCTGGATGTTCACTGATGCAAGTACATTAAGTTGTAAATAGAATTTCATTAAGATCATGTTACACATAAGCTCAAAAAATCCTAGAAAAACTATAGATTTAAGTAAAATTTCTACTATACATAAAAATCTAAAATTAGCTCAGACCCCTTTCAGAGTTCGTATATAACAACATTAAAATCAAGAAAAATCTGTAGAAAACCTTATTTCAGAATGCATAGATTCAAGAATCAAAACAAAAGCTAAGTAGTTCGGTTACATCACCCCTAGCTAAATGAAATTAGCCCATTGTGCTGTTCAACAACTCATACATGAGTTCAAAATTTGTAGGGAATGCAACCATGATTCTAAACAAATAGAAAATAGTAGAGAAATGAAGAACAATCATAAGAGGAAACTTAGTCTTTGAAAAATTTTGAGGATGTTGATTGATACTTTCAAATTCTCTCCATCTCTTTTTCACGTCCCTCCCCTTCTTTGCTGTCAATCCTTCATCCCCATTTTCTGCATTCATCCTCCTCTCTTTGCTGTCTCCCCTCCAACGTAACCCTACTCTCCAAAAATAAAAGATGCTTTTTGGATACTAAGTTCTTGCTGGGTCATGGATCTGGATCAATTTCAACAATTCGGGTCTTGGGTTTTCATATGGATTTGGATCTGCAAACTCTGATGTTGTGTGCTGCAACTGAAACTGTAATTCTGCTTGCTTTTTGTTTTTCAATTTTGAACATCTTCTGGGCTGAATTGGACTAAGACCCAAACATAAAAGTTGTAGTATTCTTCCTTACCTTTCAAAAACCTCTTGAATCAGCCCAATTGGAATTTTTTATCTCAAGTTATGAATTTTTTTCTCCAAGCTGGAGCTATTGAAAATCTGCAGAACTGTTCTTACTGCTGCAGTTATTTCCTAAATTTTGAGCTCCTTCTGTGCTGAATTAGATTTTTGACAAAACATGAAAGTTGTAGAGCTTTGTCAGAGATTTCCAAAATATCTTAAATCAGCTTTATCTGAATTTCCTAGCCTGGGTTATGATTCTTTCTCCAAAACAGCAGCAAGTAGTAAAACTACTGCTGTTGCTACTGTACTGTTGAAGTTATTCCTCAATTTCGAGAACTTTACATTCTGACTTTGATCAAGGCTTGAACATAAAAATTCTAGAACTATTTCTCAGCTTCTCCAAAACATCTTGAATCATCTCAATCTGAATTTTGTTGCTCAAGATATGAATTTTCTTCTCCAAGCTGCATCTGCTAAAATCTGCTGCTGCATCTGCAAGCTTTTGGCTTTCATTTCTTCAATTTTGAGGTCTTATATGCGGAACTGGATTGAGATCAAAGCATGAAAGTTTTAGATTTCTCTCTTAGCTTTCCAGTGCCTTAAGAATTACCTCAATCTGAATTTTGTAACCTGTGTTTTGACATTTTCTCCAAAACAGCAGCAAACAATAAAATTGTTGTTGTCGCTGCTATCACATTTTGGCTTATTTGCGAGGGTCTTTTGGGCTAAAATAGACTGAAGTCAAAACATGAGAGTTGTAGATCCTTTTCTTGGCTTTCAGCAGCAAATAATAAAACTGTTGTTGCTACTGCTATCACATTTTGGCTTATTTGCAAGGGTCTTTTGGGCTGAAATAGACTGAGGTCAAAACATAAGAGTTGTAGATCCTTTTTTTGGCTTTTCAAAACTTCTTGAATTGCCTCAATCCGAGTCTCCTAGCTCTAGTTATGAACATTTTTCTCTATACCACTACTGTTGCTACTCTTGCACCTTTAAAATAACATTTTCTCGAAATTAAGTTTCAATTAAGCTTGGCTTGACCTAAAACCCTTTTTAGCAAATTTGTTCAGCTACAATGAACCTTGTAAAAGCTTTGAGCTTGGCAACCAAATCTCATTCCTTGATTTGACCCTCCAATGAGCTAGTTTTCATTCGAAAAGTTGAAAACTTTACTTCTCTTCATCTTAAGTAACAAATTCCCTTGAATTTATCCAAAATCACCTCAAGCAACTTTGTTAAGCTGGATTGGGGTGGATTAAAACCTCAGGACCACTTTCTAATCTTCACATTGCATTTTGACCTATGGAAACCCAAATTGAGCAAAGTGAGAAAACTTGAGATTTAACACAAAAATGCTCAATAAAGCTCAATTTTACTAAAAACTTTTAGTTTCATTCAAATTAAGGGGAGAATAAAGAAATCAAAAGAATTTACGCATTTTGTATCCCATTTTAGCTGAAAGTCGTGAAAAATACTTTATAAATCCAAAAAAATTTAGTACAAAAGTATAATGTAAATTCGATTTATCACATATATCGTACCGAGATCCCGTATCAGAACATATCTCGTACTAGGATCTCGTATTAGAACCAGAATCAGATATCACACATCGTACCGGGATCTCGTATCAGAACCAGATCAGATATCACACATCATACCAGGATCCCGTATCAGAACTAGAATCAGATATCACACATCGTACTGGGATCCCGTATCAGAAATCACACATCGTATCGAGATCCCGTATTAGAACCAGAATCAGATATCACAGAAGGCACATAGTACTGAAACACCACCGTGTTTCTCAGAATCAAATCACATAAAACTCCCAACAGGATAACTTTTAAAAATGCACGTATTATAGAGGCAGGTATATAGATAATTACATAAATATTTTCAAACTTATTGTAATTTAAAGTAGATAGATACATGTCCCAGAATTTAATACCATAATTTATAAATCAAAACCAGAAATTAACAGAAAACCAAAGTGCGGACACATGTATAGAAAGTACTGTCACTCACTGGACACGTCAAAATCTATATCAAAACTCTGACAAACCGCTCACTGGCTAAAGTGTGCCTCTTTGATGTATCTACAATCACCAAGACACAAGTCAAAACTAAAATTGAAACTAACCTCAAACGACTTAATTCTCAAAAGTGGCCCAAGGTCCCCTTTATCTAGGCCCTCAACACGTATCCTGAGACCCCCCTGATAAAACCTTATTCAACTCTAATTCATGCCCAAAACCAAAACATAATCTTATTCTTAACAAAAATTTGTAAACCGAGATGAACCGGTTTTCAAAACTATCAAACTGGCTTGATCGGCTCAAATACCCCACAAACGAAACGAACCGGCCATGCACCATCCAAACCCAAACTGAAACCCCATTGAACCAAGCCAAACCAGCCCCAATTTCACTTGAACTGAGCTGAACCAGACATAAATTCCTGTGAACCGGGTGAACCAGCTCAAATCCCCATAAGCCAGGGTGAACGAGACTGAATTGGGCTTGGATCCCCTTAAACAAATTTCAAACTACACAAAACCGGCCTAAAACAGTCAAAATCCTAACAAATTCAAGCTGAACTAGGCCAAAAAGCCCCTAAATCGCCCCAAAACCCTAAACTAGTCGATTTAGTCATAAAATTCCAAAAATCCAGGTGAACCGGAATGATTCCCCACCTAACTTTGGTCCAATCCTCAAGCCCAAACCCTCATAAGTTGGGAACTGGCCTAACCCTCCCGGTCCGGGCTAGTCTAATCCCTGAACTAGGCGGTCTAATCACAATTGGGCCGAACCAGCCTAGATAGCCCAAGACAGACTTGGATGCCATCCAAGTCTGTCATCTTCACCTGGTAGCCTGGTCCCGGACCCGGGTGTCTGTAAATGCCTAAATGCCCCTCATAACTCAAAATCCCAAAATTTCAAACTTACCCTGCCAAACCAAAGCCCACAAGCAAGAATTCCGAAGCCCTTAAGCCAACTAACATGCTTTAATTGGATGAATTTGTGCTAAAAGCCCAGATTTTTCCCAGAAAGATCCCGTCGGCATCTCTGGCTCTTTCTAGCTCTAATTCTCTTTAGTTCTCACTCATAAACTCAAATTGATGGCTCCCTTTGATTCCCCTCTCCTTCTCGCACCTAAAATCGAGGTTTTGGAGGAGTTGTTTGGCTTCTATTGGAGCAATTTTGTTTCGAGGACCTTCGGCCAAGTTCCGACCAAAAGTTCTCCCTCCCTGTCACAATCTGGCCTACAAGAGTTTGTTTTCTTTCAATTAGCTCCCCCTAATTTCTAGATTGGTCCCTGAACTTATTCAACTTTGCATGCCAAACCCCTTCTTTAAATTCTCCCAATTTCCCTGCAAATTTCCTGAATTTGCCCCTTCAACTTTACAAATTTTACAAAAACACCCCTAATTCTTCTCATTTGTTCTGCCACGCCCTTAAACTTATTAAAAAAATTTTCCTCATTATTAAGATGAAACTTAGGGCTTTTACATAAATGGATTTAGGTTTTGCAAGTACCTGAACCATTTACTCAACTCGAATTTGGATTCAAACATTACAATTCGGTTTTTGGGTCGAGTTTAGTTATAGGTTATTATATTTTTTCGGGTTCGGGTTTAGGTTCAGATATGGTTTTTATACAATAATACTCGAATACCCATACACGTATATCTATATTCATAAACTTGAATGCCTATATCCAATTACCTATATTATATACTCGAATTTCATACATATATACTTATATATATTTATATATATACATGTATATATAAATATGTATACACATTTATGGATAACATTCTAAGATATTTTTCTTATATGAATATCATAATTCATAAGGTATATAATATTGGAAATTCAAAGATTTTTGAAATATTATAAAAACATATTTTACAAAAAAGAAAGGATTTAACTATTTATGTAAAAATATGTAATCATTAAATTGAAAAATAACATGTAACAAAATTAAACTACAATGATAAAACTAAAGTTTAATGACTATAAAAATTCAAATTTAATAATTATTCTATTAAATATTTGACAAACAAAAAAGAGATTTTGAAGTAATACAAAACATAACTAATGTGTTTATCACACTAACAGCATAGTGATCAAATTATTATCCAATTTTGACATCTGAAATAAATATTAAACAAAATAAAAAATACCTTTATTAATAAAAACTATAATTTAAACTAATAAAAATATAAATTATAATCAAATATATTACTAAAATTATAATAAATTAATTCAGATCAATTTAAAAAATGTTTAAAATTTTTGACTGATATAGAGCAAATCACACAGTGGTTAAGATGATAGAAATTTGCAATAACAATTTATTGTTCTCTGAAGTGGTTATAAAAGAGAGGCTGAAAATAGTGTTCTAAAATATCATAATTGAAAATATAAATTATCTGGTTACTCTTTTTAATTTAAAAGTCTTATATTGTTTAATATTCTCTACTTAATATATACAATTAAATTGTGCTGTGCAGATTAAAATTCTTTATTTCAAAGATAATTGTGAATAAAAAAATATGCAAACAATTAGCACCTATTATGCTTTGATAGGTAAATATATGTATGGTCAATTTCTCTAATTCAATCTCTCGTATTTATTGTCACTAGTATAGAATAGTAATTACAAATTGAAAAAAATAGATTAAATAAAAAATTATTAAATTTGAGAGTAAATTGGAGGGTGACTAATATAAACGAAAAAAATCCAAATAAACAAAAAAAAATTAAATTCAAATCAATTAAAAAAAGTAGATCACACACACACACACACACACACACACACACACACATAAATGTATATATATTGAGAAATTCTTGAACAAATAGGAAATAGAGTTCTCTGTAATTTTATTATTTGTTTTGTTTTCTTTTTCTTTCATTTTAATAAAAAATGCTAACAATTTAAAATTTTGAAAGTAAATTTTTTGAAATCCAATTTCTATCAAATCCTAGCGGTGTTGATAGGATTGTATGAGATTTTAATAAGTTAAGTACAATCCCATCAAATTTCATGAAATCCAAATCTTGTTTTTTATTCGTTTAATCCAAACATTGAAAATAGAATTTTGAAATTCAAATCCCGTCAAATTTCATCAAATGCAAAGTTGTTAGAAATAGAGATCATAGTTTTATATCTAATAAAATAGATAATATTTTTTAATAGTATTTCTTAACACTTCAAAAGTAAGTATTTAATAATTTTTAAATTTTTAAATGTACTTTTAAAGGTTTTTTTCCCTAACCTAAACATTAACTTTTCTTCTTTTCTTATTGCAAGTAATGAATTTAAATTATCCATTTTTGTTAAAAAAAATTATCTTTTCTTAACTTTTAAAATTTTGAAAAAAATTGTAATTCTTTTGGAATCTCTTTAACTTTTATGATAATGCTACATACCAAATTATTTACTAAATGGATATGAATATGGGTAATTGGTATTAAAATGGATTTGGATTTAGGTGTGGGTAATTGGTATTTAAATAGATATGGGTATGCATTTGGGTAAATAACTATTTGCCCATTTGGATATAGGTATTTCAACATCTTACCCGAACTAAACCCATTTACATCCCTACCAGGGAGTGGCGACCCCTAGTGTAAGTTATCTAGTGCAATAGTTCTCGACATATTTCTTTGTTTGGCCCTAATGAGGGCCCAGATCATGTTATATAGTTTTACAACCCCTAGACAGCTTCGATTGTGCACATCCAATCAAAGTTTTACCCGTGTATTTATAGGCTGAACATGTAGCTGTTTATGTCTTTTTAATGATTTGTACTTGATCTTATAATATGAAAGGTTACACAGCAATATGACAGAAAACTATTATGAATCTTATTGATGTTATTCTTATTTTATGTTTCATGTAGAACATTTTGTGAAACTTGCTTATACTTATTCTAAGTATGAAGTCTGATTGTCTACACTAAGATTAGCTTGATTACTATTCATCGGGACATCGGTCTCACCCATTTTTGCCTTGTACATATTGAGACTCCTAGCTAGGACTACAGTATCCACCTCACCTATAGCAATTACCACACATCATAGACTAAGTTTGGGCTAAGCTCCAAGATTTCGTTTTATTTATGCATTCATTTCACAGGCCGAGGTGGAGGGATTTTGTATTAGCCAATTGTAAATTGATGAATTGTTACTAAATATTTTGAGTTTTGCTTGACAGTGAACAGTCAGTTATGTGTTAGAAATTGTAAGATTATTTGAGCATGTCAAAATTGGTAAATGGATTTTGGTATTAGCTATAAATTGTGTTATAGGGTGATATGATGTTTTAGTCATGTGTTTTATGGGATTTACAAATTAACATTAATATGTTGTCTAAGTTAAATAGGCATTGAGGCAGGGGCCCCATAAAGCAAGATATAATTGGGGTTACAATTGTTGGTATGTTATTGGACTTCTAGCCAGTAGTATGTTGGTTACTACCCTTGCTATCATGCCTCATTCAACAAGAGAGAGTAGGGTGTGATAGTTTAAGTAGTATCAGAGCACAAGTTTAAAGGGTATCAATACCTTGGAAGGGAAAGTGCCAGAATTCTACTTTTTTGCATTGTCTTTGCATAAATAATTGTGTTTTAAATGGTATAGTTTGTAACTTTTGTAGAAAATACGATGGATACTTCAAGAGGTAGAGGTATAAGCAGAGGTGGGGGCCAGGGTAGACTTCGTAGGGAGCAGAGAGCTGACCCACTATATAAGGACACAGTCAGTATTGCATCATTAGTGCTAGGGGAGGCAAGTCCCTCGCACAAGCAAGGTCATCCACCTCATGACCTACCCCCTTAGCAAACTCCTACACTACCTCAAACTTTTGTACCGTCTGTACCTTTTGCACCACCATAAACCCCAGCACCCCCTGTTACTCTAGTGCCACCACTAGCATCATCGTTCCCATTTGTACCACTAGTTGCTTCGATGCCACTAATTGTCCTAGTGCCACTAGCCCCCATAGTTTCACCTGACCTGGTGGTCATGATAGCCCAACTATAGGGCCAGTGCTTCAGCTTTAAGGATTAGGCCTGATGAGGAGAAGATTATAGAGTGAGCTAGAAAGCTTGGAGCTGAAGAATTCCTTGGCACTACAGATCCCCTCCTCGTGGAGAAAGGGTTTAAAGAGGTGGAACGAGTGTTTGATTTGTTGTATTGCCTCAAGGATCAGCAGGTGTAGCATGCCACATTCTTGTTCAAAGATAAGGCACTTGATTGGTGGACAACATTTAAGGCCTGATAGCCAGTAGGAAGAATTCTTAGTTGGATGGAGTTTAAGGAGGAATTTGACTAGTAGTATGTTTCTTTGGTTTATTAAGACCAAAAGGTGGCAAAGTATGAAGCTAGGTTTATCGAGCTATGTAGGTTTGCATAGCACTTTATGTTGTCCCAAAACGTAATCCAAGAGGGGGGTGATTTGGGTTTTTGTCGCAGAAGCTAAGTGCGTGAAGAATAAAAATATTGAATCAAATAAACTTATACAATTCACTCAACAATAAATATAAAATAATTTTAAGTAAAGTAAAAAGAGTAGGGATTGGAGATGCAAACTCTTTTATAGTGGTTCGACTTGCTACCCAAGTCTACGTCCACTCTCTCGAGCTCCAACCTGCCGAGGTTCCACTAAGTCTCTTGCACTTGACGGAGGCAAGAAATCCCGAGTACAAACAAAATCCCTTGCACTTGGTGCAGGCAAGAAATCCTGATTACAAAGCCTTTGATTCAGTAAGCTTCACCAATACGAATGGAAATGAAGATTAAGTAGAAATGTAGCAATTCCTCTTAAATATGATTAGCTACCACTCATGTACAAAAATGATCTCACTTCAAAGAGGCACTCTCAAGAATAAACAATTTTCTCTATGAACTCTTCGATCCAGTAATAAACAATATAGCACAAAGAACTAGAAAGAGATTGAGAAGGCTTTTGAGAGCTTGTTGTTGTGTCATTCTCTCTTCAATCTATGCTCCTTTTATAGGCAAAAACACCAAAGAGACGTTGGCCTTTGTGGAAGACAAAATCAGTTGTTAATAGTAACTACACATTGGCTGGTTTCAAAAATTTAAATAAAATGGCTCTGAATATTCAAAAATTCTTAAAAGATTCCTGAATACTCCTCAATCAGTCTGTTTTTAAATGCAAAAAGAATTATTGAATTATAGTGTACCGTTTGAGAGAAATTATCAAATCTTCAACGACATACCAGACTGTAAAATTGCTTTTGACAAAAATTGTTGGCCAAGTCAAAATTATCTAGAAATTTGAATTTGTATTCAAAAATAACAAATAATATATTTTTGAAAAGCTTATAATGTCTACTTTTATTCAAAATTAGATTCGTGCAAATTTGACCTTTATATTTTGAGATATAATAAAAATATTATGACATACTCATTTTGTCTACTGATAATGTGACTCAGCAAAATGGCCAACGTTAAAAAATTATATCTATCAATCTGTATGTGTAAAACGTGCATATAATATATGCATTGAAAGCTCAGCACGTCTACTTTACAAATAAAATGAATTTAGAATTTTATTTATATCATAAGTTATATTTTACTAATTAAAACTAATATCGTGCAGATTTCAAAAATGGCTTTTTCAAAAAATAATATATGAGATTGATATAATAAACTATTTTAATATAAAATAGTATATAAAATAAATTATACATCAAAATAAAGGTATTTAAGTATAGTTTTATATAAAATTAACTTTATTGTTTTTTGACTTTTCTATAGTAAAATATAATCAATTTACTACACACATGTCTAATTTTACAGTTTCACAATCTAGCACATATAATGTATATAGTTAAATAATAAACTTAATATTATAAATTGTGTATATTGTCTATTATATAAATATATACATATAATAATTTTAATTTATTTTGTCATTATCAAAATAAATATGAAACCTTGAGGTTAACAATCTCCCCTTTTTCGTTGATGACAAAACAAATATGCAATGCAAGATATCCATTAAGCATACATATCATGTAACACATATCATATAAATTCTCCCCCTTTTTGACATCATCAAAAAGATAAACTATATAAGCTCCCCCTCAATATATACATGAAAAATATTTAGAGATTCTCCCATTTTAAAAATAAATTAATGCAAATCATATTAACTATATACTTGAATCTATAAAACCAAGTTCTCTTTTGATAAAATAAAATCTTTCTTCATTAAGAGGTTTTATAAAAATATCCGCTAATTGAAATTTGGTTCCTACATATTCAAGTGTTATATCCTCTTTTTAAACATGATCTCTCAAGAAATGATATCTAACATCAATATGTTTTGTTCTTGGTGTTGAATGGGATTCTTGGATATGTTGATGGCACTAGTATTCTCACACTTAATAGGAATGTGTTCATACTTAAGTCCAAAATCTAGTGAAGTATGTTTGATCCATAAAATTTGTACAAAACAACTTCCCGCGGCTACATATTCCGCTTCGGTAATAGATAAGGCAACTGAATTTTGTATCTGACCAGCCTAAGAAACTAAAGATTTTCTAAGAAAATGACAAGTTTCAGTAGTACTTTTTCTGTCTAATTTACATCCTCCAAAATTCGCATCCGAATAACTAGTAAGTTCAAAGAAGGTTCCTCTAGAATAAAATAATCTTACATTTATAGTTCCTTTAAGATATTTAAAAATTCTTTTGACGGCATACAAATGAGATTCTTTTGGATTTGCTTGAAATCTAGCACACAAACAAATACTAAACATAATATCGAGACGCTTAGTAGTTAAGTACAATAAACTACTAATCATACCTCTATATAACTTCATGTTTATAGGTTTTCCATTAATATTTTTATCAAATTTGATTGAGGTACTCATAGGAGTTCTCATAATTTTAGAATTGTCCATCCCAAATCTTTTTAGTAGTTCTTTAGTGTACTTAACTTGATTTATCACAATCCCTTCTTTGAGTTGTTTTATTTGAAAACTAAGAAAGAAATTCAACTCACCCATCATACTCATTTCAAATTCATTTTGCATAGATGGGGTAAATTTTTCACACAAAGATTTATTAATAGCTCCAAAGATAATGTCATCTATATAAATTTGAACAATAAGTAAATCAGTATTTTCTTTTCTTATAAATAAAGTATTATCCACTTTTCCCATTGAAAATCCATTTTCTAATAAAAATTTTGAAAGCCTTTCATACCATGATCTAGGGGCTTGTTTCAAACCATAGAAAGTTTTTGAAAGTTTGTAAACATGATTTACATATTTCTCATTTTCAAAACCCGGTGGTTGTTCAACATAAATCTCTTTAACAATAAAACCATTTAGAAAGGTACTTTTAACATCAATTTGAAATAGTTTGAAATTCATATGAGATGCAAATGCAAGTAATATTCTAATAGTTTCAAGTCTAGCTACGGAATCAAAAGTCTGTCCATAATCTATTCCTTCTTCTTGATGGAAACCTTGAGCTACAAGTCTTGTCTTATTTCTAATTATATTACCGGATTCGTCAAGTTTATTTCTAAAGACCCATTTGGTTCTAATAACCGTGTGATCACTAGGTTTAGGCACTAATTCATAAACTTTATTTCTTTCAAATTGATTTAATTCTTCTTGCATAGCTAAAACCCAATTTTCATCATTAATGGCATCATTAATAGTTTTTGGCTTAATTTGAGAAATACAAGACAAATATTCACAAATATTTTTCAATTGATTTCTAGTCTTTCTACAATCACTAGGATCACCAATAATTTTTTCCATAGAGTGACTAGATTTATACTTCCAAACTTTTAACAAATCACTATGTGGAGTTTCATCAAAGTTTTCTATACTAGGGGGATTTTCAATTTATTTTTCCTTATCATTAATATTTAAATTAACTAAATCATCCTCAACATCATCATATATAACTTTATACAAAAATGGATTAATTTCATCAAATATAACGTGTATAGATTCTTCAACTACATTAGTTCTTTTATTAAAAACTCTATATGACTTACTAGTAGTAGAATAACGTAAAAATATACATTCATTTGATTTTGCATCAAATTTGCCAAGATTATCTTTAGTGTTTAAAATAAAACATTTACACCCAAATACTTTAAAATAACCAATCTTAGGTTTTCTATTAAACCAAAATTCAAAATGAGTTTTCTTAAGAATTGGTCTAATAAGAACTCGATTTAAAATATAACAAGCTGTATTAATTGCTTCGGTCCAAAAATATTTAGGTAGCTTGTATTCATTAAGCATAGTTCGAGCCATTTCTTATAAAGTTTTATTTTTCCTTTCAACAACTCCATTTTGTTGTGGGGTTCTAGGTGTCGAAAAATTATGCTCATATTCATAAGTATTACAAAGATTTTCAAATTCATTATTTTCAAATTCTCCACTATGATCACTCCTAATTTTTGAAATCAAACAACTTTTCTCATTTTGAACTCTTTTACAAAATTTTAAAAATTGAGAAGATGCTTCATTTTTGTAAGTCAAAAATAATATCCAAGTAAATCTTGAAAAATCATCAACAATTACAAAAGTATAGAGTTTTCTACCAAGACTAGCAATTTGAGAATATCCAAATAAATCTAAATGTAAGAGTTGTAAAGGCCTCGATGTAGAAACTATATTTATAGATTAAAAAGAAGTTTTTCTTTGTTTTCCCAATTGACAAGGAGCACAAATTTTATTTTTATCAAATTTGAGTTTAGGTAGGTCAAGAAGTAGTTGTTTTCTTGAAAGTTTAGAAATTATATCCATACTACAATGACCTAACCTTTTATGACATAGCCAAAAATCATCATATAATGCACTCAAACATTTCACATTTTGTTCAATCAAATCATCAAATTCAATAGTATAGACATTTTCGTCTCTCAAAGCAACAAATACTAAAATATTATTCTTATTAAAAACCTTGCATGCACTATCTTGAAAAATAATTTTATAACCATTATCACATAATTAACTAATACTAAGCAAGTTATGTTTTAAGTCATTAACAAACAAAACGGTATCAATAATGAGGGAGTTAAGGTTACCAATTTCTCCAATACTAATAATTTTGCCTTTTGCATTGTCTTCAAAAGTCACATACCCTCCATCTATTTTCGAAATAGAATTAAATTTTGTGTAATCTCCCGTCATATATCTTGAGCATTCACTATCCAAAAACCACTTATTCTTTCTTGTGGTGCTCTTCATACAAATCTCCCACAAAAATAAATTAGGTTTTGATTTTTGGTACCCAAACTTTCTTGGGTTCGACAATGTTAGCATATGTTCCCTTAGGAACCAAAATAGATGCAATGTTGCATTTTCCTTTCCATTTATAATCATTTGGAACTAAAATATTTTTAGTCCCAACTAACAATTTTCTTTTTAATAAACAATCATATGCATAATGTCCCTTCTCACCACAATAATAACATGTAATAAATGGACTCCCTTGATGAGAACGTTTTACAAAATAATTTTTATAAAACTTTTGTCCTTGACAAGCCTTGTAACCAAATCCGGTTTTATTAAAACCATATCTTTAAGTAGCAAGTAATTTATCTAAATTTTCCTTTCCTTGAGTAAATTTAGATAAAGCATTTGTAAGCTCTTCAACTCTTTTTCTCAATATATCATTTGCTTCATTCTTAGATATAGAAGTAAGTTGAGTTTTCAAACTATCATTTTCATTTTTCAAACTAGTATTTTCATTAGAAATATTTGAAAACTTCTTTCTCAGATCTTTATATTTCTTTCCAAGATTTACTAGTTTATTTTGTAATTCATCATATGTATACAATAGCTTATCATAAGATAAATTAGAAATGCTAGAAATAGAAGAAGATGAACTTATCTCATTATCACTTTCTCTAAGAGGCAAAAGGCATAGATTGGCCATCTCATTTCCACTAGAACCTTCCATTGAATCACTTTCATCATTTATATCCCTACTAGTACCTTCATGTGCCACTTCAAGTGTTTTTCAAATATTTTATGCCATTTTACATATAGAGACTCTATCAAACTCATTTTTATCTAGAGCACAAAATAATATATTCATGACTTTTGCATTAGTTGTAAAATTTTTTTTATCATTTTCATCCCAATCATTTTTATCTTTAGCAATGACTATATTATATTTATCTACCATGGGAGTGTTATATCCTTATTCAATAATGTTCTAAATATCATATTTTATTTGTTGAAGATAAATAGTCATCCTAATTTTCTAATAACCATCGTCACTACCATTAAAATAAGATGGTCTACTAATAGATTGACCCTCCATAACCCCATGTGTACCAATGGTTGCTATAATGTATGATCTTACTCTAAAGACTTTTTAAGACTAATATATAGAGCCTTGCTTTGATACCAATTATTGTCCCAAAAGGGGGGTGAATTGGGTTTTTGTTGCAGAAACTAAGTGTGTGAAGAATAAAAATATTGAATCAAATAAACTTATACAATTCACTCAACAATAAATATAAAACAATTTTAAGCAAAGTAAAAAGAGCAGGGATAGGAGATGCAAACTCATATATAGTAGTTCAACTTGCTACTCAAGTTACGTCCACCCTCTCAAGCTCTAACTGGCCGAGGTTTCACTAAATCTCTTACACTTGACGGAGGCAAGAAATCTCAAGTACAAACAAAATCTCTTGTACTTGGCGGAGGCAAGAAATCTCGATTACAAAGTCTTTGATTCGGTGAGCTTCAAACACCAATACAAATGAAAATGAAGATTAAGTAAAAATGTAGCAATTCCTCTTAAGTAGGATTAGCTACCACTCATGTACAAAAATGATCTCACTTCAAAGAGGCGCTCTCAAGAATAAATAATTTTCTCTATGAATTCTTTGATCTAGTAATAAACAATATAGCACAAAGAATTAGAGAGAGATTGAGAAGGCTTTTGAGAGCTTGTTGTTGTGTTCTTATCTCTTCAATCTACGCTCCTTTTATAGGCAAAAACACCAAAGAGACGTTGGCCTTTGTGGAAAACAAAATCAGTTGTCAATAGTAACTGCACATTGGCTGGTTTCAAGAATTCAAATAAAATGGCTCTGAATGTTCAAAAATTCTTAAAAGATTCTTGAATACTCCTCAATGAGTTTGTTTTTAAATGCAAAAAGAATTATTGAATTATAGTGCACTGTTTGAGAGAAATCATCAAATCTTCAACGACATGCCAGATTGTAAAATTGTTTTTGACAAAAGTTGTTGGCCAAATCAAAATTATCTAGAAATTTGAATTTGCATTCAAAAATAACAAATGATATATTTTTGAAAAGTTTATAATGTCTACTTTCATTCAAAATTAGATTTGTGCAAATTTGACTTTTATATTTTGAGATATAATAAAAATATTATGACATACTCATTTTGTTTGCTGACAATGTGACTCAGCAGAATCGCCCACATTGAAAAATTATAACTATCAATCTATACATGTAAAATGTACAGATAATATATGCAAAAACACTAAAGAGACGTTGGCCTTTGTAGAAAACAAAATCATTTATCAACAGTAACTGCACATTGGCTAGTTTCAAAAATTCAAATAAAATGGCTCTAAACGCTCAAAAATTCTTAGAAACTTCTTGAATACTCCTCAATGAGTCTCTTTTTAAATGCAAAAAGAATCATTAAATTATTATGCACCATTTGAGAGAAATCATCAAATCTTCAATGACATGCTAGACTGTAAAATTGGTTTTGACAAAAGCTATTGGCCAAGTTCAAAATTGTCTAGAAATTTGAATTTGTATTCAAAAATAACATATGATATATTTTTGAAAAGCTTATAATATCTACTTTCATTCAAAATTAGATTCATGCAAATTTGACTTTTATATTTTGAGATATAATAAAACTATTATTGTATACTTATTTTGTCTGCTGACAGTGTGACTCAGCAGAATGGCCCACTTTGAAACATTATATCTATCAATCTAGACGTGTAAAATGTACATATAATATATGCATTTAAAGCTTAGCACGTCTACTTTACAAATAAAATTAATTTAGAATTTTATTTATATCATAAGTTATATTTTACTAATTAAAACTAATATTGTGTAGATTTCAAAAATGACTTTTTCAGAAAATAATATATGAGATTGATATAATAAACTGTTTTAATATAAAATAGTATATAAGATATATTATACATCAAAATAAAGGTATTTGAGTATAGTTTCATGTAAAATTTACTTTATTATTTTTTAACTTTTCTATGGTAAGATATAATCAATTTACTATACACATGTCTAATTTGACAATTTCACAATTTAGCACATATAGTATATGTAGTTAAATAATAAACTTAATATTATAAATTGTCCATATTATCTGTTATATAAATATATACATATAATAATTTTAATTTGTCTTGAAATTATCCAAATCAATATGAAACCTTGAGACTAACACTTTGTAGCCTAAAAGTGGGATAAATGTAGATTGTTCGAGAAAGGGCTCAAATAGGACATTTATACTAAGAAGCATCCACAGCCATATACTACACTTGTACAGTTGATAGCATGTACCACTAGAGCTAAGTAGGTTAAGTCAAGGTATGCCTGTTAGAGGCAAGAGAGATTTAAAAGGAGTGGGTCGGGAGGCACATCAAATAGAAGAAAAGGCTAGGGCTCGAAGAGGTAGACATTGACCGCCTCAGCAGAAAGGATGATAGAGGCCCCTCCTAGGATAGATGTGGGATCAGTGTCGATGCATAGCTCGACACTAAAGGAGCTAAGGTCGGTAGAATTGGCCACATCCAAAGACAGTGGGGGGTAGAGCTCGAGACTTAGGGACTACACTCGAGGGAGTGCAGAGGGGCACAAGTATTTACTATAGATATGGTTAGGCGGCCCACATTTAGAGAGATTGCTTATAGTTAAGTCATAGCAATGGAGCTTCTACCAGGTTGATCACCTCTCAGGAAATGCAGGCTAGAGGGAGTGGAGGACAGACTAACAGGGCGGGGATAGCTCAAGGGAGGCCCACAGCAAAGGCATGGGTGTATACTATGACCGCTAGGAGGCCAAAGCTACTCTAGATATGGTTACTAGTATTCTCACTATACTAGATATTGATGCTTATGCCCGTATTGACTTTGGCTCTATATATTCTTATATATCGTCTGCTTTAGCTACTAAATTGGAATTAAAGGCCCATAGATTGGATCATGATATGGTTGTCTACACTCCTGTGGGAAGGACATTGATGGTAGATAGTGTATATAGAGACTGTACAGTGCAGATTTACAGAGGGAAGTTAATAGGAGATTTATTATTGTTAGACATGCATGATATGGAGTTGATTTTTGGCATAGATTGGTTGATAGCCTACAAGGCTAAAGTTGATTGTTTTAAGAATGAAGTTTCTTTTCAACTGATAGATGGCAAAAAGATATACTTTATAGGAGCGAGACACATTCTGCCCTCATCTATGATCTCTGCCAAGGCAGCCACGCGACTCTTGAGGAAGGCATGTGAGGTTTATTTGGCTAGTATAGTGGATATGGAGTTGTAGACTCCTAAACTGATCGAAATACCCATAGTTTGTGAGTTTCCTGATGTATTTTTTGAGTAGCTACAAGGACTACCGCTAGAAAGAGAGGTGGAATTCTATATAGATTTGGTACCTTGGACTCAACCTATTTCTAGATCTCTATATAGAAGATGGATCCGTGACTGGTGTTAGGATTAGAATGGGATCCAACCTTGTAAGCGTTTCACATATGGAAGATATTCAGTAAATGAAACCGTGATTCCAAACAAATACAATATACCATATAAATCATAAATTCAAACCATAGTACAAATGTCAAAACATTTGAACATCTTGTTTGTGATCCATAAAGCTACTAAGACAAAATAACCACAATAACTAAAATGGAGCTAGAGCTAACAGCTAATATCAGACAGCAGGAAAGCTGGAGCATAGTACTTCTATCAATTAGCCGAATTCATCGAGTACGCCAAGCCTGAGTTTGGAAAAATAAAAAAATGAGTCTACCGACCTAATGAATAATAATACATATCTACACAATAAAGGACATGTATCAAATGCTTTTACCATAAAACATAATTTTTCAACTTATACAATTTAAGGGAGTTCGTAACAGAGAACTGAAAAGAATCAAAAATCAACCTCATGGTCTGCCAGTACACATATAACAAAACGGTGACCTCTAAGTCTATCGGTAATCAATAAACAAGCCTACTACATTAGCTCCACGATATTGTCCAGCACTACCCTTGTTAACTAGGGATACAAGACAAGATGCACTCAATCTAACACCTACTACCATTAGCTATAGTATTCTAACCGTTCAATACCCTCTTAAAACCATTTTTCAGAGTTAAATAGAAACAGTTACATGTTTTCAATGTGTTAAACATATCGATAGAAGTCAATAGTTCAGAAACTTTCCAAACAAATCAAAAAATGATATATACATCCCTTGTAAGCTTTTATAACAATTCTCAACTCAATTTCAAAATAACTAAGTTTGTAAAATAATTCATGTAAAGCTAAACATTTAGTAGGTATAAAACAAACAAATAGTATAAATACATATTACTACTTGCATAACTGAAGAGTCATGAGTTCTATATTCTGAGTAGTTACTGGGATTATCGCTAGAAAGAGAGGTGGAGTTCTATATAGATTTGGTACCTTGGACTCAACCTATTTCTAGATCTGTATATAAAAGATGGATCCGTGACCGGTGTTAGGATTAGAATGGGATCCAACCCTGTAAGCATTTCACATACGGAAGATATTGAGTAAATAAAATAGTGATTCCAAACAAACACAATATACCATCTAAATCATAAATTCAAACCACAGTACAAATGTCAAAACATTCAAACATCTTGTTTGTGATCTATAGAGCTACTAAGACAAAATAACCACAATAACTAAAATGGAGCCAAAACTAACAGCTAATATCAAACAGCAGGAAAGTTGGAGCATAGTACTTTTATCAATTGGCCGAATTCGTCGGGTGAACCAAGCCTGAGTTTGGAAAAATAAAAAAATGAGTCTACCGACCCAATGAATAATAATACATATTTACACGATAAGGGACATGTATCAGATGCTTTTACCATAAAACAAAATTTTTCAACTTATACAATTTAAAGGAGCTCGTAACAAAGAACTGAACAAAAACAAAAGGCGACCTCATGGTCTGCCAGCACACATATAACAAAACGGCAACCTCTAAGTCTATCGGTAATCAATAAACAGGCGTACCACGTTAGCTCCACGAGATTGTCTAGCACCACCCCTACTAGGCAGGGATACAAGATAAGGTACACTCAGTCTAACACCTATTACCATTACCTACAGTATTCTAACCGTTTGATACTCCCTTAAAACCATTTTTCAGAGTTTAATAGAAACAGTTACATGTTTTTAATGTGTTAAACATATTGGTAGAAATCAATAGTTCAGAAACTTTCCAAACAAATCAAAAAATGATATATACATCCCTTGTAAGCTTTTATAACAATTCTCAACTCAATTTCAAAATAACTAAGTTTGTAAAATAATTCATGCAAAGCTAAACATTTAGTAAGTATAAAACAAACAAATAGTATAAATACATATTACTACTCACATAACTAAAGAGTCATGAGTTCTATATTCTAAGTAGTTACTGAGATTACCGCTAGAAAGAGAGGTGGAGTTCTATATAGATTTGGTACCTTGGACTCAACCTATTTCTAGATCTGTATATAGAAGATGGATCCGTGACCGGTGTTAGGATTAGAATGGGATCCAACCCTGTAAGCATTTCACATATGAAAGATATTGAGTAAATGAAATAGTGATTCCAAACAAATACAATATACCATCTAAATCATAAATTCAAACCGCAGAACAAATGTCAAAACATTCAAACATCTTGTTTGTGATCTATAGAGCTACTAAGACAAAATAACCACAATAACTAAAATGGAGCCAAAACTAACAGTTAATATCAGACAGCAGGAAAGTTGGAGCATAGTGCTTCTATCAATTGGCCGAATTCGTCGGGTGAACCAAGCCTGAGTTTGGAAAAATAAAAGAATGAGTCTACCGACCCAATAAATAATAATACATATTTACACGATAAGGGACATGTATCAGATGCTTTTACCATAAAACAAAATTTTTCAACTTATACAATTTAAAGGAGCTCGTAACAGAGAATTGAACAGAATCAAAAGGCGACCTCATGGTCTGCTAGTACACATATAGCAAAACGGCAACCTCTAAGTCTATCGGTAATCAATAAACAAGCGTACCACGTTAGCTCCACGAGATTGTCTAGCACCACCCCTACTAGGTAGGGATACAGGACAAGGTATACTTAGTCTAACACCTATTACCATTACGTACAGTATTCTAACCGTTTGATACTCCCTTAAAACCATTTTTCAGAGTTTAATAGAAACAGTTACATGTTTTTAATGTGTTAAACATATTGGTAGAAATCAATAGTTCAGAAACTTTCCAAACAAATCAAAAATGATATATACATCCTTTGTAAGCTTTTATAACAATTCTCAACTCAATTTCAAAATAACTAAGTTTGTAAAATAATTCATGTAAAGCTAAACATTTAGTAGGTACAAAGAAAACAAATAGTATAAATACATATTACTACTCACAGAACTGATGAGTCATGAGTTCTATATTCTGAGTAGTTACTGGGATTACCGCTAGAAAGAGAGGTGGAGTTCTATATAGATTTGGTACCTTGGACTCAACCTATTTCTAGATCTGTATATAGAAGATGGATCTGTGACCGGTGTTAGGATTAGAATGAGATCCAACCTTGTAAGCATTTCACATATGGAAGATATTCAGTAAATGAAACCATGATTCCAAACAAATACAATATAGCATCTAAATCATAAATTCAAACCATAGTACAAATGTCAAAACATTCGAACATCTTGTCTGTAATCCATACAGCTACTAAGACAAAATAACCACAATAACTAAAATGGAGCCAGAACTAACAGCTTATATCAAACAACAGGAAAGTTGCAGCATAGTACTTCTATCAATTAGCCAAATTTGTTGGGTGAGCCAAGCCTGAGTTTGGAAAAATAAAAGAATGAGTCTACCGGCCCAATGAATAATAATACATATTTACATGATAAGGGACATGTATCAGATGCTTTTACCATAAAACAAAATTTTTCAACTTATACAATTTAAGGGAGTTCGTAACAGAGAACTGAACAGAATCAAAAGGTGACCTCATGGGCTACTAGTACACATATAACAAAACGGCGACCTCTAAGTCTGTCGGTATTCAATAAACAGGCCTACCACGTTAGCTCCACGATATTGTCTAGCACCACCCCTACTAGGTAGGGATACAGGACAAGGTATACTCAGTCTAACACCTATTACCATTACGTACAGTATTCTAACCGTTTGATACTCCCTCAAAACCATTTTTCAGAGTTTAATAGAAACAGTTACATGTTTTTAATGTGTTAAGCATATTGGTAGAAATCAATAGCTCAGAAACTTTCCAAACAAATCAAAAAATGATATATACATCCTTTGTAAGCTTTTATAACAATTCTCAACTCAATTTCAAAATAACTAAGTTTGTAAAATAATTCATGTAAAGCTAAACATTTAGTAGGTACAAAGAAAACAAATAGTATAAATACATATTACTACTCACAGAACTGATGAGTCATGAGTTCTATATTCTGAGTAGTTACTGGGATTACCGCTAGAAAGAGAGGTGGAGTTCTATATAGATTTGGTACCTTGGACTCAACCTATTTCTAGATCTGTATATAGAAGATGGATCTGTGACCGGTGTTAGGATTAGAATGAGATCCAACCTTGTAAGCATTTCACATATGGAAGATATTCAGTAAATGAAACCATGATTCCAAACAAATACAATATAGCATCTAAATCATAAATTCAAACCATAGTACAAATGTCAAAACATTCGAACATCTTGTCTGTAATCCATACAGCTACTAAGACAAAATAACCACAATAACTAAAATGGAGCCAGAACTAACAGCTTATATCAAACAACAGGAAAGTTGCAGCATAGTACTTCTATCAATTAGCCAAATTTGTTGGGTGAGCCAAGCCTGAGTTTGGAAAAATAAAAGAATGAGTCTACCGGCCCAATGAATAATAATACATATTTACATGATAAGGGACATGTATCAGATGCTTTTACCATAAAACAAAATTTTTCAACTTATACAATTTAAGGGAGTTCGTAACAGAGAACTGAACAGAATCAAAAGGTGACCTCATGGGCTACTAGTACACATATAACAAAACGGCGACCTCTAAGTCTGTCGGTATTCAATAAACAGGCCTACCACGTTAGCTCCACGATATTGTCTAGCACCACCCCTACTAGGTAGTGATACAGGACAAGGTATACTCAGTCTAACACCTATTACCATTACGTACAGTATTCTAACCGTTTGATACTCCCTTAAAACCATTTTTCAGAGTTTAATAGAAACAGTTACATGTTTTTAATGTGTTAAACATATCGGTAGAAATCAATAGTTCAGAAACTTTCCAAACAAATCAAAAAATGATATATACATCCTTTGTAAGCTTTTATAACAATTCTCAACTCAATTTCAAAATAACTAAGTTTGTAAAATAATTCATGTAAAGCTAAACATTTAGTAGGTACAAAGAAAACAAATAGTATAAATACATATTACTACTCACAGAACTGATGAGTCATGAGTTCTATATTCTGAGTAGTTACTGGGATTACCGCTAGAAAGAGAGGTGGAGTTCTATATAGATTTGGTACCTTGGACTCAACCTATTTCTAGATCTGTATATAGAAGATGGATCTGTGACCGGTGTTAGGATTAGAATGAGATCCAACCTTGTAAGCATTTCACATATGGAAGATATTCAGTAAATGAAACCATGATTCCAAACAAATACAATATAGTATCTAAATCATAAATTCAAACCATAGTACAAATGTCAAAACATTCGAACATCTTGTCTGTAATCCATACAGCTACTAAGACAAAATAACCACAATAACTAAAATGGAGCCAGAACTAACAACTTATATCAAACAACAGGAAAGTTGCAGCATAGTACTTCTATCAATTAGCCAAATTTGTTGGGTGAGCCAAGCCTGAGTTTGGAAAAATAAAAGAATGAGTCTACCGGCCCAATGAATAATAATACATATTTACATGATAAGGGACATGTATCAGATGCTTTTACCATAAAACAAAATTTTTCAACTTATACAATTTAAGGGAGTTCGTAACAGAGAACTGAACAGAATCAAAAAGTGACCTCATGGGCTACTAGTACACATATAACAAAACGGCGACCTCTAAGTCTGTCGGTATTCAATAAACAAGCCTACCACGTTAGCTCCACGAGATTGTCTAGCACCACCCCTACTAGCTAAGGATACAGGACAATGTGCACTCAGTCTAACACCTACTACCATTAGCTATAGTATTCTAACCGTTCGATACTCCCTTAAAACCATTTTTCAGAGTTTAATAGAAACAGTTACATGTTTTCAATGTGTTAAACATATCGGTAGAAATCAATAGTTCAGAAACTTTCCAAACAAATCAAAAAATGATATATACATCCCTTGAAAGCTACAACAATTCTCAACTCAATTTCAAAATAACTAAGTTTGTAAAATAATTCATGTAAAGCTAAACATTTAGTAGGTACAAGAAAAACAAATAGTTCCAAATTTTCCTATGATCTAGTCCTTGACAAACCTAATATTCTATGTTCAAACCCTCTAATATTCATTTTATACAATTGAGCCTTTGAATTTTTTAATTAATCCCCCAATCTCTTAATTCTTTCAATTACCCCCTTACTATTTTAATATCTTTAATTATCCCCAAATATTTGGGGTTTTACAAGCATAGTTGGATGTTGAATTTTTCGTGGTTAAAAACAAGGGGTATAAATGAACTAAGAGGATTGTTAGGGTTCACTAGGTAATAATACAACCAAAGGGTGAAATTAACGGTGAGAAATCTAATAAAGCTTAATTGTAAAATTCAAGCAACTACATTCATGACATCATATCCCAAATCATGCATATTATCTTCAATTAGGAGAACAGTATAGGCTGGATAGAAACCTAGGCAAAAGAAGACTCAAGGACACTCAGCCAAGATAATTCAAGTGAATGATTTTTTTTTTTTTCTAATCTCTAGCTTTACAAATATAATTGGTATTTTTCTAAAAAAAAAAATAACTTGATTTCAAAGCTTATGTTTATATAGAAATGAAACTGAATGATCTCTTTTTATGTCTTAAATATAATTTACTAGAGCATTGCCAGTCTATTGATCCGTTGGGCAGTCATAGCGATGTGGTGGTTCTTCATAACCTTAGGTGCCACTGGGGGCTACAAACACCAACCAAGCCATGTTAGTTTAACCAGGGAGTGGTGACCTCTGGTTCAGACTACATGGCTAGTGGCACCCATAGATCCAGCTACTAGATATTAGATTTACAAATTTATATCATTGTCCACGTGCATATTAGACTATAAATTTACAGACCTTTGAGCCACAATTATATTTTTGCTTCCTTCACTAGCTAGTTGTGTGTTTTTAACCTGTGCTAGATCTGTAAGCTCAACTAGTCATCTGCATATGATTTTGTCACACAAATTTATACTCATTACTATGGCTGGATCTTATGATATTATTTATTGATGTTAATGGCTTTAACTAGAATTATTCTTTCCTAAACATGATATTTTGGTTTTTTGTTGTATATTAAATTATTATAATTCAAAAGTACCACCCATTATGTTTTACTGAGTTTAACTGAACAATCATTCACTGGAATTTCAAGTCTCACCCATTTATTTTATTTTTCAAGTCAAAGCATGATAATGAATGCAGCAGCATTTCAACATCTATATCTACATCCAAACTCAGGGATGTTGGGCCTGCATTATGTTCAAAGTGGGTGGTAGTAGAGTCTAGTAGTGTATATAAGAGTGTGGAAGACTTGTATAATTGTAGTGAGATAGATAGACCTGTATGATGTTATAATATATCCAATGGTGCTTATGTTATAAATAAATTACTGCTTTAGATATTAATTGTCAAAGTTGTCAAGTTGACCGATATTTGCGCAGACAATAATCTTTGTGGGTGGATGTGACAAGGAACGGAACCCTTTTTGAATCCTGGGCACAAGGGGGGATTAAACCCCATCCCGCTACCTTGTAACGTCCTAGGTAGCTGGGGAGGGGTGTGACAACTGGTCTAGCCTTATAGCATGGAATTGTGCCATCTAGATTCCCTTTAATTCACCAAAGCCACTTTGTTTTCATAAGGTTTTGAGTTGGTTCTGGTTATGGTGGGACCAAATCCCAAATGTAGTTTCGTAAAAAAACATCATATTCCTCGGTCATGACTTTGCACACTCTAAATGTTTGAGGGCTTGTGACACATAAGTAGGATCAGTGGAATTAGGCAAGGGATGTTTTGTGCTTGTGAAAGCAGTTGGGTTTGAAAAAGTTATTTTGGGATAGGTTGTCACAGGGTGAATACTATTCAAAATTTTTGATAGACAAAAATCGTTAAAAACAAAAATTGTCTGTTGGAGACTTCTTGCATCGAATGAATATCAAGTCATTGAAACCTCCCATTTCCAATGAATTTGTCCATTAAATTTTCTTTTAAATTTTTTCAATGGACTTTTTTGTAGAAAATTCTGTCAAAATATTTCTGACTAAAAAGTTTGTTTCAAAACTTATTAAATTACAAAATAAAAATATTTTCCGATAAACTTTTCCATTGGAAGTTCCTTTTGAAAATTTTTGCCAAAAAATTCTGTTAAAAAATTCATTAAATACAAAAAAAAAAATTTGATGCACTTTTATATCAAAAATTTCAACAAAAATTTTTTATAAAAAAGTTTGTTAAAAAATTCATTAAAATAAAAAATAAAAAAAATCAATGGTCTTTTCTATCAAAATTCTATTGATAATTTTTGATGGAAAATTTTGTCAAAAAATTTATTAAACTAATAAAAAGCTTTTTCAATGGACTTTTCCATCAGAAAAGTCCATCAGAAAATTTAGTAAATTAAAAAAATAAAAGTAGTTCTAATTTTAGCCACACAGGTAGTTCAAATCAATCCCATGTATCAGCTTAACAGAATTGCATCCATCTAAGCTACTCAAAATGCAGGAGTCATTTTACAAATATTTCTTTAAAAATCCTAGCAGAATCCCGCCACCCAAGCACTCAATCATCTTATAGGCGAATTGACAAACATGTAGTCTGCACTGCAGTTTCATATGCACAATAAAACCGTCAAACTTCTAATAAACAAAAACCAATTATCCTAACAATTAAAACCAAGTAGATTCAACCCATATCCATTAAAAATAAAATGGAAACTATCAACAAATTGATGAAAACAAAATAACTGTAATCCATTCAAAAAATAGAGTTCGGACATATTTAGATAATCGAAGATAAACAAAAGCAAAATATAGCACTGTTAGCCACAATTTACTCAAGTTTGCTTTGATTGCCGTGGAAGACCGAGATTTGCCGGCACAAACTTTTTTGGCTTCGGCACGTTCCTTTAAGTTACCCAAACAATAATGAAGGGGGGAGGAAACAGCGGCGAAGGGAGAAGATCATCGAAAAAGGGAGGTGATCACTGGCAGAGGAGGCGAGTAATGAAAGAAGCAGAGAAATGGAGAAGGAGCGGCGTGGGGTGTTTTATCGAAGGTTTTTTCCACGGACAGTCCATTGGAAAAATCCTCGGACAATCCTGCTTCTCAAGGAGAATTTTTGAAAAATCGCCCACTTTTCCCATGGATGTCAAATTTTCTGAAGGACAATTCCATCAAAAAAAATTTCTTTTTTTAAAAATATTTTTTATTTTTGACAAAAAATTTTATTTCTTTTAAAAATTATTTTTATAATTTTCTTATAAATATTGTATGTCACAAAATAAAAAATTTAAAAAACAGAATTTTCGATAAATATTGTTCATGAGTAAGTTTGTCGAAAATTTTTTAAAAAATATATTTAATCTTGTAATAACCCCAATTTTCTAATTAATTAAATTTTGAGTTAATTTGTATAAAAAGGGGCTAAATTGCACAAATAGAAATGTTAGGGGCCAATTTGTAATTTCTAAAGAATATCATTGAATGAATTTGGGAAGCATGGGGTTTAAGTGAGAAATTAAGACAGTTTGGGGCCAATTAAGATTTGTTGGGGGGCAAATTGAGGGAAAATAAAAAGGCAAGTCCTAACTGTTAGGATGCTTAAGCTTTAGGGCTAAATCAGAAATTACCAAGTGAGAAAATTGAATGAAATTCAAATTTCAGGGGAGTGGAATTGAAATGGGTCGAAATTCCAATGGTGGTGGACTGAAGGGGGAAGAAGCTAGATTCGGTCCAATAAGCTTGAACTAGCCACCCAAATTTGCGTATAAATGTAATTGGAGGTGTATTTGAGTTGGGCATGTGATCAATTTCAATTTTTAGTTTCAGATCTTAGAGATTTTGCTCGTTGTTTTCTGACGGTCAGTGAGGCTCCAAACTTTAGTTTAAATAGGTAATTTCAGGAATCTTGATCAATTAAATTAGTAATTCCTCTTGCAATCTTGTTTACAAAAGTATTTCAATAGGATTTCTTGAAATTTCAATTGAATCTAAGGTATTTAAAGGGTTGATTTGGTTTCGTGAATAACTGGGTTGTAGTTGTAAACCCAAATTTGTGCCATGTAAGGAAGCTAGACCCACCGGGGCATCCAAGTCTATCCGATCTAGCAGGAACGGTTCAGCCTGAGTGGGATAAGGCTGCTGGTTCAGAGGCATATCCATTTCGATTTTTGCAACTTAGGCCAGTTCCTGGCTCAGTAGACTGGGTTCTATCAGATGGAATGGGTCTTGGGACTTCGATCATAGTGGTTCAGTCCAATTTTAGTGTATTTTGGCTCATTTCAGCCCGGTTTAGATGGTGGTAGGCTCAGTTTAGCCCAGTTTAGGTGGTTTTGGGCCCGGTTCAGTCCAATTCAAGTGGTTTTAGGCCTGGTTCAGTCTGATTCAGGAGCTTTTGGGCCCAGTTCAGGTGGTTTTGGACTCGGTTTAGTCGGTTCAGGGGTTTGGGCCCGATTCAACTTGGTTCAGGTGGCTTGGACCCAATTCAGGGGGTTTTAGTCCAAGTTCAACCTAGTTTAGGGGATTTTGGACCTAGTTCAGTATGGGTTTGGGTTATTTTGGTTCGATTCAATCCTTTTTAGAGGTGTTTGGGTCTAGCTTAGTCTAGTTCCAAGGTGTTCGAGTCCCGTTCAGCTAATTCTAAGGTGTTCAGTTCAGTTTAGCTCGGTTCAAAAGCATTCGGGGCCAGTCCAAGCTAGTTCGGGTTGGTTCAGGGATATTTAATGTTGGTTCACTTCAGTTTGAGGGTTTTTACGTAAGGTTAGCCCATGTTACAGGTGTTAAGTCATAAACCTCGGGGTGTGTGCCAAGGGTTAAGGTGGAACCGAGGACTAAGTCAGTGAAATTGAGTTTTTAAATAGTTTTAGTTTTGAATCCAGTTTTGATATATGTCATTGTGGTTATAGATATCTCAAGGAAACCTACTTTGGTAGTTGAGGGTACCTAGAAGATTCGGCTAGTTCTATACTATGAGTAATAATACTTTGTCTATGCATGTGTTTATTGTTTATCTGTTTTGAAATGAGTTATTGTTTTTGAAAAATAAATTATAGGGCAAGTGTTCAGTTTTGTTAAAAATTATAGTGTGATTTTGAAGTAATTGGCTTGCTATAAAATTATGCCTCTATTATATGTACATATATGTTTTCTGAATGTCTTATGATGGGAGTTGTTTTTGGTTTAGTTCAAACAGACATGGTTGTGTTCAGACACTATGTGCCTTATGTGTGTTCTGGTTCTAATTATGGCTTTGGCTTTGATTCTGGTTCTGGTCCAGTCCAGGATCCAAATATATGAGATATGATATGTGATATGTGTGACATGTGATGCGTGCCACCTCCGACATGATACGCTCCATCGTGAGATGAGAATCTGGTTTTGGTTTTGATTTTTCGATAATCTTATGTGTTTTGGACTTCCAAGGCATATATGTGTGATTTTTAGAGATATGGTTGTGTGCTTACTGTTCAGTATATATTTTGACACATTTCATGATGCATGTCCTAGCATGATTAAAATCAGTATTATCATTCACTGAGTTTATACTCACCCTTTTTTAACCTTTTTCAGATCGTAGTGGGGACTAGCCTTTCTAACACGTTTCGATTGAGCACGTGATTTTCTAACGGGCTGCAACCAATGTTCGAAGTTGTATTTCTTATATCCCTCATACATTAGAGTTGTTCAATTACTTATTAGACAGGTTTTCTTCTGATTGTATGAAATTAAGTAATTTTGTTAATTTATGTGTTGTGAATGTGATTCTGTCTGAGACTTACTAGAGTTAGGGAGCCAGCCTCAATTCCTATCACGTGCCTGGTTCGGGGGCATGACAAATTTTTAGTTTTCGACAAATAGTGTCCTCAAAAAATATTTTTTAAAAAATAACTTTTTACTTTTAAACAAACATTATTTGTTGGAAAAAAAATTTACTTTCTCATTTTAAAAAAATATTTATTTAAAAAATAGCAAATATATTATGTTACTTCCAACAAATTGACAAACAATGTTTTGGAAATATTTTTTAGAAAATAATACATATATTTTCTTATTTTTAATGGACAATGACCATCAAAAAATATATTATATTTAAAAATTTTATTTTTTATTTTTCGACGAACCTTGTTCATCGAAAATCATCACAGCTTGTCAAAAATCATTTGACACCAAATTTCCACGACATTTTTGGTAGATGGTGTCACTTTTACAGTTGATCAATCTCATGAAAGGCTTTGCTGTTGACTTTCATTAGAAAGTCCATCAGAAATCTGTTAAAGAAACTGTTTGTCAAAAAATTTTCATGGGATATTGATAGTTTTCTTATAGTGAGACTACCAATCTGGAACTAGAAATTGACGGAATAGTCCATGGTAAATTATGAATAATGTTACTTCAGCAAGGTGTAACAAGCTGTCTTGATGGCCTGTCTATGTGAGCACATCGTGAAACAATGCAATGCTAAAGAAAGGATCATCAAGGCGATGATGGAGACCCGACCATGAGAGAGTTAAGCAAGGCACCTACCGGATCACAGTGGCCTATGAGAGAGAAGGAACCTAGATTGGTAGGGGAGGATGTTTCCAAGGTGAACAGAGCATCGACACACAATCACTCGGAGACCATCAAGATCAGATGGACCAAGGGTTGCCATTGGGAACTAGCCGAGGCACGATGCTGCAAAATTGAGGAGCACCCCTAGGAGCATTGCATCGCGCTGTGGTCTGAGGTGCACCATGCCTCATACTCTAACAGACTCTTCTACATAAACAAGTTGATGTGGCAGACCATCATTGACATGGCAGATTGGCTAACGTGGCACAAGATAGCTCAGATGCCAACTTAGATGAACATGTGGCAGGCACGTGGAGTAGGCACGACTAGCACACGATGGGGCGTGGGCGCACCCCTAACGCGTCGCAAGGCAGGTTGCGCCCATGCGCCCCTACCATTTGTAACCATCCAAGCCTTGAGTAATAAAGTCTCTCATAACTTCTCTTTCTAAAAGTGTCTCTCTTTCTCTCTCTTATTCTCCTTGAGCTTGAGTTTTGAGTTTGAGAGCTTGGTAAGGAAGAGTTGTCTAAGGGAGAAGAATCCAAGGAGTGTCGAGTGAGAGTAAGCTTAAGGTGTGGGTCACAAGGCTAGACTAGAAGCCTTACACTCTCTAGTGTTCAAAAAGGCTTGCTAGTACGCCACATGTTGGTTTAGTTGGTTTTGGCATTTAAGTGGCCTTAGACCTCCTGAGCTTCGTGACAAGTGGTATTAGAGCCACATTTTCATGCTTTTGTGGGTTTCTAGCTTCATTGCCTTTGTGCATTGTTAAGCAGAGACTCTAGTGATGCTTTTTCTACATCATGATAGGTGTGGATGCGCCTGAGGTAGTTCGTGTGGAGGTTCCTATGACACCCAAGAAAAGGGGTTGAGACATCTCAAGAGATTGCGTCCAAGCCCTTAGGGAGAGGATGGACACACTCTTCGTTGACCTAGGCAAGGTCAATGAGGAGATCATTGGGATTTGAGAGAATATGTCCGAGCTACACCATGGGAGGCACGACGCCTTGCTCGAGTGCCACCAAGACTTAATCCAACGTATGGAAATCTTGGAGGCAATGGCCATGGAGGCAAGGGAATAATGCGATGGCATGAAGAGGGAGCTATAGTACACCAAGGCTGAGCTCACATTGGCCTTGGAAGGTCTGGTCAAGGTAGATGAGATGTAGGCTGAGCTAGAACAACTTCAAGAGGAGTTCGAAGCAACTCCTCATGGTGGGGATCATGACCCCTAAATGAGGGAGGAGATCGAGTCCCTTAAGGAAAAGCTTACAGCCTTGACGATCATGATAAAAGGCAAGGCTGTGGTAATATAAATGGGTTCCAAGGGGATGGTACCCGAGCCTCGCTTCTACAATGGGAAATAAAACCTAGAGGAAACTGACACCTTTATATGGTCCTATGAATGCTACTACAAGGGGTCAGCCATCCACTCTGACAAGGAAAAGATAGGTATTGCCTCATCACACTTCAATGGTTATGCACTAATGTGGTGGCGACACAAGGCTTCTTCTCAAGGTATTAGAACATGGGAGAAATTCAACATAGAATTTCGGAAGTATTCCACTCCACAAAACACTGAGCAGGAATTGCTAGAGAAGATCCGCCTATTGAGGCATATTGGGGACTTGTGAAAATATGTGGAGGATTTTGCGAACCTACGACTACAACTCCCTAACCTAAAGGATGAGGATGCCTACTTCCTCTTTAAAGGTGGCCTCAAACCTTGGGTCAAGACAAAGCTAAATCACAGGAATGTGAGGATGCTACATGAGACAATGGACGTGGCGGAGTCCTTCACAGAATTTAAATCACAAGAGAAAGATGAGCCTCCCAAGAAGAATGGCACGGAGAGCCACCCTGAGATCAACGATGATAAAGATGGCTCAACCAAGCCAAAGACAATGAAGAAGCCCAACAAGAGTCGTGATTGTCCCCTGTCAAGTGCTACATTTGTGAGGGCCCCTATTACTCAAAAAAGTGCCCTCTCGAGCATAAATTAGCATTGATGCGAAGGGATGACCCTGAGCCCTCAAACAAGGGCAAAGGAAAGGAGAAAGAGGAGGAAGACACCAAAAGATTAGGATCCTTAAGGATCCTAGGTTCTATTAGGGCATATCATTGAGAAAGTAAAGTAGCCAAGATGGACTAGGACAAGGGAGACTAATTGGAGATGCAAAGCTCCTTAAAACATGGAGGATTGGAGGAAGGGTGGCAGACCTTCCAACCTAGGGCATCGGACAGCCAAAAGAAGGCAAGAATGCCATCAGTCGGGGAAGAGACCCATGCAACGGGTGACCCCAAAGACCAAGCACTGGGATTGTCTGGACACTCACTAGTCAAGGGGAAGACTAAGGACTGGTTTGCAAACAAAGGAGGAGCACCCTTGAAAGAGGAAAAGAAGGTCAAAAGCAAGGAGTTAGTGACCAACAAAAAGGATTGTGAGCCAGGCATTCTCCAGAATGATGCGCTGACCATAGCCAAAGGAGTATTGGACAGAAGGTGTAAAGTGGACAAGACCACAGGGGTCAGTCTTGGGGTAGGTAACGCCCACAAGAAGGTGCAACAACATGGTTGCAAGGGATAGCCATAAGATGAGACCAGGAGGAGCTCCACCAAAGGAAGTGGAGATCATCAAGGGAAGGCCACAGATGGCCAAAACAAGAATCAAGAAGCACCTATCTGTAGAGGACAACAGGTGGGGTCTTTGGGCAAAAATGTTTCGCATCAACGGATTCAATGGGGGAGAGTGTAAAGGGCCGTCTCGATGGCTCGTCTACTTGAGCACGTTGCGATGCAATGCGACACTAAAGAAAGGATCATCAAGGCAATGATGGATACCCAACCACGAGAGTGTTAAGCAAGGCACCTACCGGGATCAAGGTGGCCTATGAGAGAGAAGGAACCTGGAACGGTGGGGCAGGATATTTCCAAGGTGAACCGAGCATCGGCACATGGTCAGTCGGAAACCATCAAGATCAGATGGACTAAGGGCTGCCATCGGGAACCAGCCGAGGCACGATGCTGCAAATCTAAGGACCGCCCCGAGGTGCACCACGCCTCATACTTTGACAGATTCTTGTACCTAAATAGGTTGACATGGCAGACCATCGCTGAAGTGGAAAAGTGGCCAACATGGCATAGGACTGCTCAGATGCCAGCTCTGATGAACACATGGCAGGCACGTGGAGTAAGCGCGATTGGCACACGTTGGGGCGTGGCCTAGGTGTGCCGTGTCTCTAGCCATGGCGCGACCCTTGCGCGTGCACTGTACAAACAACACTGCGAGGCGTGTTGCACCCTAAGGGGCGTCGCATCGTGTGCACAATGCAGTGCCCCACATGCGTCCCTAGCACCTATACATTGTAAAATTTATAGAATTGCCATTGAATTCCCACTATAAATAGGGGTCTCCCCCTCCCTATTTGTAACCATCCAAGACTTGAGTAATAAAGTCTCTCATAGCATGTCTCTCTAAAAGTCTCTCTTTCTCTCTCTTATTCTCCTTGAGCTTGGGTTGTGAGTTTGAGAGCTTGGTGAGGAAGAGTTATCTATGAGAGAAGAATCCAAGGATTGTTGGGGGAGAGTAAGCTTAAGGTGTGAGTCATAAGGCTAGACGAGAAGCCTTACACTCTGTAGTGTTCAAAAAGGCTTGCTAGTACATTGCATGTTGGTTCAGTTGCTTTTGGCACTTAAGTGGCCTTAGACCTCCCAAGTTTCGTGACAAAGGCAAACAATGAAACTCAGGAGGCGGAGATAAGTTAACAAGAAGATCATGATGATGATATATAACTAAGATGTTTGAGAATTTTGGAAGATGGATGACCCAATTTGTTGTGCCGTGGAAAAGACTTAAGTGAAGTGATTAGAGCGCAGTGAGAGGAATTTGGTGAGTGTGATCGATTTTGGAAGGTAACAAAGTCCATCTTTACTAAGGCCCCACAATAGTGGCGCCTCCATGCTCAAATCGTTCACAAGAAAATAATTAGCAAATAACTCCATAGAAACTGGGTTACGTTTGCATAATTTGGAAGCGAAAACTAGGTTATCAGTCGTAGCAGGCACACATGAAGTGTTTGTGAAAGTAACATTAATAGAAGGTGAATTCAATTTAGTAATTCTAGTGGGAGTAATGGATTGACCTTTACCACTACCAACCAACAACTTATCATCACCGTCATATTTAGAAGCAATTAACATGTTCTGGAAATTGTTAGTGACATGGTTGGTTGCTCCTTTAGAGCCTATTAAGCAAGGTACTATTTGCGTGTGGTTTTGTAATGGTAAAATTTGCCCTCTTTTTGGGATTTCTAGATGAATTAGCCAACAATCTTTGGCTATGTGACCAAGTCTTTCACAATATTGGCATTGGACATTTTGTGGGTTTTTTTAGTTGATTGAAGTACGGAGTAGGAGGTTTAGCGCTTTGGTGTATTAGTGGGTAAAAACGAGAGGAGAGAAGAACAGAGGATGTGTGATAACTTTTTTTTTTGGGGGGGGGGGGAGTGAGCAGAGAGAACATTATTGGAGAAAGTGAGAAGTTCTTGCCCTTTGAGATATCGTTCGAAATCAAAATGTTTGTCATGAAAATTTTCGAAGGAGATTGATGTGTCACGAGCCGTAAGAGCCCCAACAAGTTCCTTGTATTCAAGTCCAAGTCCATTAAGAGTGAATTATTATCAGCAAGAGTGTGTATTAAGGTGATGGGACAGCAGCAAGATCAGTGGCAGTGTTCTAACTTAGGAAGATTATCTTTGGAGATGAGGAAAAACGTTCCTTGAGTGCCATGATCCTTGGACAAGATTGATCGGATTACGACTTTTGCAATTTGAGAAAGGCATCACGTGCTGAGGAAGGACAACCAATGATGCCTGCAACCTTGTCTGTTAGCGAGAAAAGAGAATTGTTTCTGGTTACAACGTTAACAAAGGAAGCCATGAAGAAGGGATCATGACATATTGCTAACCTTGCTTTGATGCCAATAAAGAGTTTAAGAGAGGGAAAACTTTTTTGGCTCAAATTTTGTTTTCTTTTATTTATTAATGTGGATAATGATAATTAATCCTTATAGGATTTTGAGTATTTATTTCAAACAGAAGACTAATTGAATAATTTCAAAATCTAAAGAAAGTTATAGAATGTGATGATAATTAATGGACAAAAGTCATAAATTGACAATAGATATGAAAATTCATTAATTTTCCTTCGTTAAGGGAGAAATCTGAAAAATTAATTATAAAATTTTTAATAGTGACGAGTGGCATTAGAAAGCAATTAAAGAGGTTGTTGAAGCGAAATTCTTTAATACCAAGTCAATAGATTTTTCAGGTGAATGGAGGTTCAAGTTTTTTACTTTCTCCCTCTTTCTAGCCAGCTAAATTTTTTGAAATTCTCTCCCAAAGTTTTAATTTTCGGAGTGTTTGTAGAATCCCACCTTTCAATGGTAAAGGTCTAAAAATTTATTTTGAGGTTTAAAATGTCAAATATCCAACATCTTGTAGAAAGGATGAGTTTTTTTTTTCCTCTAAACAAAATCAAAATAGATCTAATTTAAATTAAGTGTTAAACAAATCTAAATCTAACATAAGTCAAACCGAAACAAAATTTATTCTAAATAAAATCCCCTGTAATACCCCAAAATTTTGGGGTATTTTTTTTTACAAACTTAAGGGGGACCAAATCGAAAAAATTAAAACAGTTAGGAACTAGATCGAGCAAATCAGGAAAGCTAAGGACTAAATTGATAAAATATCAGAAATTACAGATTTTGTGGATCTCGAATTCATCCGAATCTCATGACCATAAATCTCCAAGATTCACACAAATTGGAAGAGATTGATCCAAAATCTTGGAACATATAGGTGCTCTGGGGAATAAAGAATTAAAACCCCAACATAATTACTCGAGATTGAGAGCTAGAATCGAAAATTTTATTAGTTTTTGCCTGGCGTAACCAATTGAGCGTTGATTCCAAGTTCTTACCAATTGAGGTAGTTTTTCGGTCAATTAATCACGAAGCCGTCGTTGCCTGTCTGTTCTGGTCACCATCGTAGAAATTGATCACAAGACTTCCTCAAGATTTCAGGTTAGTCTTCCATTCTTATTGGTTCGGGATATACGGGTAAGAACAAAAGGACACAAAGGTCCAGGTTTGGCCATGGGTTTTGGGCCGTAGGTGAATAAGGTCAGGCCGTATCAAGTTGGGCCTCTGGGTAATGGGCTATTGGGTTGATTCAGTTGGGCATCCAAGAATAAAAACCGAATCCAAGATCCGGGACAGGAAAAAAAAATAGAGAAATAAATGAAAACCAGCCGGTTCACATGAATCTCAATCAATTTATTTCTAGTTCGGAGTAGAATAAATTAGATAAACAATTAAATTAATTAGTTTAATTCTAGTTCAATGAAAATAACATTGTTTTAAGTCCGGTTTAAGGGAAATTAAGTATCAAACCAGCTGGTTCAGCATATAAAGGGCCGATTCAGTGCCTTTTGGGACTGTTTCAGTACTTTTTAATCTGGTTCAAAGCTAATTCAAGGTAGTAGAGTATGATATTCGACCGGTTCAATAATATGCTGACGTTTTATTATCTGGCATGGCTGATATGTTGCCGTTCCGTTATCCAGGCAAATTGATATGTTGTCATCTTATTATCCGGGCAAACTGATATATTACCATCCTGTTATCCAGGCATATGTCGCAATTCTGATTACTGGCTGACTGTGTGTCGCCACCTTGATTACTGGCTGACTATGTGTTAATGTTCTGTTTCCCGATATATGTTATGTTTAGGATTATGAACTCCCTAAACTATGGAAAATGTTTGTGAAAAACCTATTTTCAGTCAATTATATGTTATATCTTTATGCATGTCTTTTGTTCTCATAAATGCAAATTATTATTCACTGGGTCTATAGACTCATCCTTATTTTTTTCAGAGTCTGAATACGTTGGTTCAATGGATCCTACTATCTAAGAGGAGTCCGTATTATCGTTGTTTCTATTTAGACTTTATTTTCAGAGTTAGTTATTCCATTTTTATTAGACTTTGTATTCCTGTGATTTTAGTATGCTTCATTTGATTACAAACATGATTTCTATTTTGTGTTGACAGTTTAGTTAGTATGGTTTGGATTTCATTTTGGTTTATATCAGATTTTCTGTTTAGTTAAATTATGTATTTCTGTTAAGCTTGTGGGGTTGGAATTTATTCTGACCCTTGCGCTGGTCACGTATCCGATTTTGGGTCATAACAAAGTTGATATCAGAGTTCTAGATTTTCTGTGGTTGATGGAGTAATCGTTCATCTGTAGAGTTCTAATTATGGTGGTGAGCCGGCCACTATCATAATCGAGACGCTATAGAAGGGCGAGTAGGAGTTTTTGTTCTCTAAATTTGATTATTATTCCGATCTTACTTTCATTCTTACTTCTGTCAAATGTTGTTTGAAATCTCTTGATATATGGACCCTTGTACGAAAATTGTGATCAGGAGCTCAATATCAAGAACTCAGTGATTCCTGAGGTACCACGAGACAAGCCACCCTCTCCCAATATACGATCAGACAGACAACCTTTCGTGCCTGCACGAGGTAGAGGACGGGGTGGAAACAGGGGTCGAAGGAGAGGTCGTGGCAGGACTACTAGCCAAGGCAGACAAACAAAGCTTAAGGAGATTGCCCGACCTATCAGTACTTCGGACAGGTTAGCTGAGGTCTTACTTGGCATTTAGGGGACATAGCAGACTATGATTGCCATGATAAAGAGAATCCCAGACCAGGGGAGGACCGGAACTCTAACGAATTCAAGTCTAGAGTGCCAGATGTTGGTGCAGTTGGCCAATTGAGCTCAGTTTAGAAGATTCAGGAGATTCCCTTAGGGATTGGGCAGGAGTCGGTTCAGAGGAGACAAGAGATCCATACCGATACTATTATAGCATAGGCAGCCTTGGAGCATTATCAGCATGAGATCAGGTTTGATACTCAAGTCATGGACTTCCTTAGTTTAAGCCACCTACCTTGTTTGGAAAAAAGCTTACCGATGATCCACAGCATTTTATAGACTCGATGGAGGTTATATTTGAGGTGATGAGATGTTCTAGTCTGAAGCACGTGGAATTAGCCTCTTGCAGACCATATGATTAGGCAAGGTCTTGGTACAAGACCACATTATCTAGGAGGCCTAAAAAGACAACACCAATGATGTGGAAGGAGTTCGTTAGTGCATTCATGAATAGGTTCATCTCGGCAAATAAGAGGGACAAACTAGCAGTAGAGTTCGAGTGCCTCTAACAGAGAGCTAACATGACAGTGCCGAAGTATGATGCTCATTTCAATCACTTGTCTCGATATGCTCTGCACTTGGTGTCTGATGAGAATATGAAGGCCAAAAGGTTCATTAGAGGATTGGTGGCACCCTTATTCCGAGCATTGGCTTCACAAATGGGGAAATACATGTATGTTGAGGCAGTGAATGCAGCCCAAGTGATCGAGACTAGAGATTTAGAGTAAAATACATTTAAGGAAACAAGTAAGAAGATCTGGACCTTAGGATCATACGGTGGTGGTCAATGTTCGTATAAAGAATCAGGGTTTTCGAGTTCTTAACATAATTGGCAACCTGAACTTGCACATTCTAGATTTTTATCTGTAACTATCTCGACTTCGATTACAAAAAAGGGGAGTGTGATGTAGTTGGGGCAGTACAGATCTGCATTGCAACGCCAGGATGCCCAACCTTGTCATACATGTGGGAGGGGTCATTGGGGACAATGTTGTATAAAGACCAGTGCCTGTTGTCAATGTGGTAAATTTGGACATAGACTCAAGAACTGTCCGCTGATACATAAGGATGATGATCAGAAGATAGTACAGTCAGTTCGAGCACTAGGGCAGAGCTCTAGAGATAGAGGATGCAACCAAACTGGGAGAGGTCAGGTGCGAATATATGGTTTGACTAGTCAAGACACTCAAGCATCTGATGCAAGAGTGACAGGGACATCAAATCGAGTACCCTTTTATAAGTAAATTATTATACGAATCCAAATCCACTTACTTTCATATATCTGCGCACTGTGAAATGTGATATGATATTTGGTTATATTAAGGAGAGCTTTTTGTGGCTACCTTTGTTGGGAGACCTATCTAGGCTAGGCGTAGGTATAAGTTCTGTTCGATTTAAACTGAATAACATAAAATACACAGACATGATGAGGATTTGGGAGATGGACCTTGGGGGTAACTAAAGTCAGTATTTGTCATTTATAATGGCTTATAATATCAGCTATCATACAGTACATTTTGAAACTCTTTAAGGGCGCTACAGATTCCTAATAGAGTGGTTAGAGACACAAGGCTAATTATTACTTTATTTTGTTAAAATTCGGGGACCGAATTTTTTTAAGGGGGTAAAACTGTAATACCCCAAAATTTTAGGGTATTTTTTCTAAAAACTTAAGGGGGACCAAATCGAATAAATTAAAATAGTTAGGGACTAGATCGAGCAAATCAAGAAAGCTAAGGACCAAATTGATAAAATATCAGAAATTACAGATTTTGTGGATCTCGGATTCATCTGGATCTTGCGACCATAAATCTCCAAGATTCACACAAATTGGAAGAGATTGATCCGAAATCTTGGAACATATAGGTGCTCTGGGGAATAAAGAATTAAAACCCTAACGTAATTACTCAAAATTGAGAGCTAGAATCAAAAATTTTATCAGTTTTTGCCTGTCGTGACCAATCGAGCGTTGATTCCAAGTTCTTATCAATTGAGGCAGTTTTTCGGTCAATTAATCACAAAGCCGTTGTTGCCTATCTGTTCTGGTCACCATCGCAGAGATTGATCACAAGACTTCCTCAAGATTTTAAGTTAGTCTTCCATTCTTACTAGTTCGGGATATACGAGTAAGAACGAAAGGACCCGAAGGTCCAAGTTTGGCCATGGGTTTTGGGCCTCTATTTGGGCCATAGGTGAATTGGGTCAGGCCGTAACAGGTTGGGCCTCTGGGTAATGGGCTATAGGGTTGATTCAGTTGGGCATCCAAGAAAAAAAACCGGATCCAAGATCCGGGACAGGAAAAAACAAAGAAAATAGAGAAATAAATGAAAACCAGCCGGTTCACATGAATCTCAACTGGTTTATTTCCAGTTCGAAGCAAAATAAATTAGATAAACAATTAAATTAATTAGTTTAATTTCGGTTCAATGAAAATAACATTATTTTAAGCCTGGTTCAAGGGAAATTAAGCATCAAACGACCGATTCAGCATATAAAGGGCTGGTTTAGTGCCTTTTTAGGCTGGTTCAGTACTTTTTAATCCAGTTCAAAGCCAGTTCAGGGTACTATAGGATGATATTCGGTCGGTTCAGTAATATAAGGGTTGGTTCATGGCCGATTTAGCCCTTTAGTAGCGAGTTCATGATCGGTTCAGTACATTAAATGATAGTTTTGGGTTTAAATAGACTGGTTTTGATGTTTTAAAAAATTGGTTTATGACTTTGATACTTAGTTCATGAATTATTTAACCAGTTCGGGACCTTAGTGACCATAGAATGGGTTCGGGCACGAAAATCTAAAATTTTATTTAATTTTATGATTAGGAAATTTACTTTATTGATTATTAGAAACATAAATTGAAATATATTAATATTTCATGATTTTAGATTGATTGTACAATTCTGGTTGAGCTTGTATTGTCAGATATTGGAATTTCTCGATTTTCTGTCATTCTATGAGTAATAATATGTATTTATGAGCCTTTCTACTTTTTGTATCTGAAATAAATCTGGTTTTATATTATATATCTATTTTTCTAAAAAATTTGGTTAAATTCTGTTAAATTATATAACAAGGGACATGCATATAATTTCTGAAATTATTTTGGAAACCTATCTGCTATTTACATTTGATTAAGCTTATATCAGTAAATGGAAAGAATCTGTTAGACTGTTATGATATTTTCTGGAAATTAATATTTTGAGGGAGTTTTGGATTTTAGAATATTACAACTAACAATAATATACGTTAGGCTGATTTGCACCATACATGGGTCCCCAACTAGCAGGGGTGATGGTGCTAATCTTTCTAATTTCTGTTTATCAGTTTTAGAGTGATTTACATCCTGTGCGGGTCCTCATCTAGTAAGGGTGATAGTGCTAGACTTTCAGATTTTTGTTTATCGGCATAACTGATATACTGCCGTTCTATTATCCGGGTAGACTGATATATTGCCATCTTATTATCCAGGCAAACTGATATATTGCCATCCTATTATCTGGGCATATGTTGTCATTCTGATTACCGGCTAACAGTGTATCGCTGCCTTGATTACCGGCTGACTGTGTATCGCCGCTGTGATTATTGGTTGACTGTGTGTCACAATTCTATTTCCCGATATATGTTATGTTCAAGATTACAAACTCCCTAAACTATGAAAAATATTTTGTAGAAAATCTGTTTTTAGTAAATTACATATTCTATCTGTATGCATGTCTTTTGTTCTCATAGATGCAAATTATTATTCACTAGATTTATAGACTCATCCTTATTTTTTTCAGATTCTAAGTACGTTGGTTCGGTGGATCTACTATCTAGGAGGAGTCCACATTATCAGATATTTCTATTTACACTTTATTTTCAGAGTTAGTTATTCCGTTTTTATTAGATTTTGTATTCTTGGGATTTTAGTGTGCTCCATTTGACTATAGATAGGATTTCTATTTTGTATTGACAATTCAGTTAGTATGGTTTGGATTCCATTTTGATTTGTATCAGATTTTTTGTTTAGTTAAATTCTGTATTCTGTTAGGCTTGCAGAATTGGGATTTATTCTGACCCTTGCGCCAATCATGTATCCGATTTTAGGTCATGATTTCCCCATCAAACAAAATCCCTTACAACATCCTTCTATATCATAGCTTTGTTTTTCAAGAGAAAAAAATCATGTTGGTTCTTATGGTTGAAGGTGAGGAAATCGAGTTAACCTTATTTTTCTTTGAAACCCTGTTGGTTGTGTAAAGATGTTGACATTCCGCTTCAGTTTCAGTTGCCAGAATTTTAGCAACTTGCTCAGCTAAATTGGAAGTAGATAGGATAAGTATCTCATCATTGTTGGTCATTCATTTGGTCATAGACCATAGTCAGCAATATAATTTCAATACCGATAATTGTTCTTTGGTTGCCTTATATTAGCATTTGGTTTGCATAATCCACAACTGGAATGATGCTTTGATACTAAGGACTTATTTGTGTGACCCACTATTTCTAAAAAAGTGCTAAAAAATAGTAATAACTAAGAAAAATATTAAAAATATAGAAGTTTGGGATGTTTACGAATTGTACGGAAAAATAAGAAAAACTAATAAATATATGTTTAGTAAAATAATTGTAGTGATTACTTATTATATTAAAATGTCTAAATTGTCAATTTTTTTCAAAAGCGATATATATAGTTATAAAATAAATTTTGTTGGGTTGTAAATATAATTTAGAAGTTATTAAAATAAAAATAAATAAATTATTAATAATTTATGTAGGTTATTAATAATTTTCAAAATCTAATTCTTGATAGTATTAAGTTCCTCTTTTTTTTTGGGTCTTTCAACTTTTTTATTCATGCTCTACACAGCTCGGAAAATTAACTTTTAAAAAAGTTCTGAAATTTTATTTTTTAGACTTCTAAAAGGTCAATTATATAATAAAAAATGCTCTCAATATAAGTGCCACGTGACTCTAATATAGGGAGTTATTATATATTTTTTAATTATATTATGAATTAAAAGCTAAACGATACTATATTTTGAACTCATTTTACTTTTTGAGCTTCATTTCAAGCAATTTGTATTGTAATTCGATAATAATTAATTTGTGGATCACCCAAATCAATTTTAAATCTTGTCATAAGTTTAGGAATCATCTTATCAATATTTTAATTATTTTTCATATGTAACTCAAAATTTTTATTGTTATATTTTTGTTATATTAATTTTAGTTTCTTATTCTTATTTATAATTTTTTTATTAATTTGAATAATACATTTGTTGATTTGAACAAGAGTAAAATATGATTATAATAAAAATATTAAAATATATTTGTCTAATAAAAATTTTAGTTATTTACAATTATATCATTAATTATAAGAAGTAGGGGTTTGGGTTTTCTATTTCTGGTTATTTTTATCTAAAATTTAAAGAAAAGTAGAATGAGAAACAATAACGCAAACAAACAAAATCATTGAAAAATAATTAAAATTAGAAATTTGTTAAAAAATAGTTCACACAAATAGGTACTAAAATTATGATCTACATAGAATTTTGAGTATTTATCTCAAATAAAAGATCAATTCCAAAATCCAAAGGAATGATTTAATCAAACAATAATTAACAGACAAAAGCCATAAATTTATAACAAATTTGAAAATTTTTTCTTCTTCTTCCATCAAGAGAAAAATATGAAAAATTAATTAGAAAATTTTCAGTTGTGACCAGTGCTGCTGGGAAGCAATTGAGATGACTATTGAAGCGAAATTCATTAATCTTAGGTACGAAGACTTTTTCCAGGATTAAAGTTCTTCATTTTTTCCTCTCTCTACTAAGCTGGATTTTTTGGTATTTCTCTCTCTAATTTTTAATTTTTGGAGTGCTGCAGATTCTTCTCCCTTCTTTGAGGAGAAAGATTTCCTATTTAAAAGTAAGGAAGTCTTGATGTTATGAGGTTTTTCAAGTGAAATAAACTTATAAAATGATAAGAATTCCTTTAAAATAATCTTTTAGAAAGAATAAAAAAAAAATTCAAGACAAATATAATTTGAATCAAATTTTAAACAAATTTAAATTTAAGATAAATTAAATCTAACAAAAATTATTTTAAATGAAATTTCCAATCAAATCCAAATTTCTTAAAGCTCCCCCTGCATCAGTAGTTAATGAAAGGGTGTGAAGCATCGTTGTTACATATCATTCATGGAGAAATCGGCTTGGTAAGAAAACATTTTTAAAAAAAAATTAAATGAATAAATATTGTTACACTTGTCCTACAATCAATATTTATATATTTTCGACAGTTGACGTGAAATTAGAATTGATGGATGGGTTTGATAAATTCTGGGCCAATGATTTTCAAAAAAATTCGTGATTTCACATGCAGTTGTTATTTATAGAATCTAAACCAAATTTGGTTTTTACGAGATTGAAAGTAACGGCACTAAACCTTACTTTCAACAAAATTGATCATATTTATGAGAGCCGTGTCGCGATGGGCCAGTGCAGCTGTGCCGCACGTGCATCACTGGGTCGTGGGACAGGGGCGGCGGGCCGCGTAAAATTAAAATTAATAAGATATTGAGGTTTGTGATTGCGAAGGCCCGTGAGTTATCGAATTAGCTAACATATTGATTGTGATAGATTGATTTTCCTTTTTGTAAAGGCAAAAAAGAAAAATTCAAATAAAGCACAAAAATGAAAATTCCCAAGTGATTTGAATCTACAAAAATTTGGAACCACATAGCGATAGCATAAGGAAATATATGCCATTAGACAAATATATTTTTGTGTTTTGTCAGGGTAGAGGGTTAGCAAGGCTAAAACAAATATATTTTTCTTCAACAATGTGGATAGAGAGATGAGGAGTGTGATTGTTAATGTGCGCAACTTCTTAGAGTCGAGCAACATGGGAAGGTATCTTGGGATTTCGTTAGTGTAGGGAAGACAAAATAGGACAACATATCAGTACATTGTTAAAAAGTTTAAAGGAAGATTGGTGGGGTGGAAGATAAACCACTTGTCTATGGCAGGAAGATCAATTTGGCGAAATCGGTGTTAAGTGCTATTCATGTTTTCCCAATGCTGGTAAGTAAGCGTCTAAAAGGCATAATCAATGACTTAGAAAAAAATGTAGAGAAATTTCATTTGGGGCCATAAGGCAAACAGTCGAGAAGCTCACTTAATTTTGTAGAAACGGATATGTAGACTGAAGGATCGAGGGGGTCCTAGTGTGAAAAAGCCTCTATGTCTTGAACGAGACTTGCATCATGAAACTCAGTTGGAACTTGAAGCCAGGGCAAGAGATTCCTTGGATTGAGGTGTTGAGAGGAAAGTATGGGAGAGGGGATGATTGGAGTGTTTCTATATCTTCCAAGCCTTTGGATTCGAGAGGATGGAAAGAAATAGTTCATGAGTGGCAAGCTTTATCTAAGTTTGAGTTCCAGAGGTTGGGTGATGACTCTAAGGTGGACTTTTGGAATAATAGATGGATTGACCCTGATTGTGTTCTAGAGATGTATAAAGAGGAGATATGTAGCCTTGTAGGGGGTTGCAAGATTTCGAAGATGGTGGATGGTAATGGAGATTGGAATTGGAACAAACTTAAGAGCCTTTTTCAACCCATTGACCTACACAAGCTTCTTGCTATACCTCCTCCCTTACTGAATACTAAGCTAGATGCTTTAGTACGGCCGGGGGAGAGCAATGGGGATTTTAGCATCAAAAGTGCCTTAAGTGTCTCCAAGGTAGAAGTCCGTTGCAGAAGTCTAATGATTGGAATAAAATTTGGTTCCATAAAGGATTAGAGTCTTTGCCTAGATTGTTATGCATGGGAAACTACTTACCAACTATAGAAGATCCAAGTGGAGTGGGTGCAATCCTGGCTATAATGATTGTAGTAATAGATTTGAGACAAGCTTTCATGTCCTTAGGGCCTACCCTTTAGCTGCCAAAATCTAGAGTAAATTGGTTCATGTATCTTATAGAACCACTTTCTTTATGTTGGAAGGGGAAGAGTGGTGTCTTGCTAATCTCCTAGAACCATGGGACAAGAATTGGCCTGAACTTTGGACTATTACGTCATGGTGTCTGTGGAATTGGTCTAATAAGGCCATTTTTGAGGAGAACTTTATTAGGGCGATGGATCCTTGTAAGATATTGAGTGGTGGAGGATGGTTAGTAGGAGAATTGGTGTGAGTAGGCTGTCTACCCAAGGCCTCTTGGATAGAGATGATGTTAAGTGGACACCTCCGAAGCGGGACTAGGTTAAATTTAACATAGATGGGGTTTCTAAATCAAACGGGGAGTCTGTAGGATATGAGGGAATTCTAAGGGATCATGGATTAGAAGTTTCACCAGGAGAGTTGGGGAAGCAAAAGCTATAGTAGCGGAGGCATGGGGTGTCTAGGAAGGTCTAAAAATGGCTTGACATATGGGTTGTAGGAAAGTCATTTTGGAGATTGATTCTGAAAATTTAGCGGAGTTGTTAGGAATGGAGCATGCTACCATCCCTATTTGTATCCCAGTTCTTGCCAATATTAGGTCTATTCTTTGGCATGAATGAAAGGTGGAGATCAAACATATTATTAGAGAAGTTAATAAAAACGTAAATTTCATGGCCAATATTAGTTTGTCCCATGGCCTTGGTTTGAAAAATTAGGCGTACCCTTCTCAATCAGTTGAAGAGGATGCTCCTTTGTGATTCGATGGGGTTTTTTAACCCTTGAGGTCTTGTTGTGTAATTTTTTTTTTCTTCCCTTTAGGGCCTTTGGCCCTAATTGCAACCAAAAATAAAAATAAAAAAAAAAGGAAAAATCTTGTAAGCAGTTGATTTGTTCATTATTTAGGTTATGTTTGCCAGTGACCTTATAAGAGAGAGAAAATAATGACTAATATAATTTTCTTCCTTCTTAAAATGTTTTTATTAAAAGTAATGGCTATAAAGGACTAAAATGCAATGACCAATTTGCCCCTCATCATCTTTCAACTGTGTTTCTTAATTATATTGAATACCTTTATCAAGTGATGGGATTTAGTTATGAGCATGTATCATGTCTCATATCGATTTTTAAGAATAATATATTATAATATATATAGAATTTATAACTAATTACTAAATAATTTGAGTTTAAGTATTTTGGGTTTATAGTTTAAACTCAATAAGATATTTAAGTTAGTAACTTTTAGAGTATTACAAATAATATCAGATTAAATTGATTTTCGTGTCTATTCTATTTAGATAAAATTAAATTAGTGATTCAGACTTAATAAATTATTTGAGTTAATAACTCTTAAATCGTTACAATTTAATAACCATATTTCACATTAAAATATATTTTCATTATGCTTATGCCATGACCCACCATTTTACTAAACAAAATTGCATGAGTCATGACCCAATTTGGAAGCCAACTAATTCCAGTCTGGATGGAATTGAAATGGAACTAGGAGGTTTCCTGCACGGTTGGCAAAGCTGCGACGTGCATGGAAAATGCCCCAAGCAGGAATTTCGCATGGAAAATGAAAAGTGAAAAGTAATTAATGCAATGGGACTTACTCCAAGGGAAACCAATCCCCAAGAGAGTTGAAGGAGTCAACTCACAAGACCATTGGCCGAAGCTTTTCACCAACTTGAATTTTTAATTAGTTTATACGACATGTACATGAAGCAATTAATTCCTTTGGCAAATCAATTGTATGGGAAAGAGTTGTCACTTTTCCATTATATATGTATTTTGTATCACAGTTGAAGAGGGAGATTAATGTGAAACTCGACACTTAGAAAATTTGGAAACCCACTTTTTCATTATATATGTATTTTATATCACAGTCGAAGAGGGAGATTAATGTGAAACTCGACACTTAGAAAATTTGGAAACCCAAAGGATCCTGCTAATCTTGCTCTCGCGTTTTTCTATTTTCTATTTTTTACCTTGCATTTTGTTTCTGCAATCTATTTTCCCTGCTTTCGCTGACAAACCCAGAGAGAGAGACGTGAGGAACCTATGAGTAAGAGAGAGAGAGAGGCTGAAACCAGTATGAACCATTGGGCTGTTCTAAGGGAAAGTTAGCCCACTAGGATTTTCTAGTTGTGGGATGGCTGTTACTTGCCAAGGTCGTGAGTTTACAAGGCTAGAGCAAGGTGGGCCGTCACACTTACATGTCACATCTATATAATAAAAATACCTTTGAAGTTTATACAAATATTTGGGTTTGTTGTTCATCCCAAAAGTCTTTTTTAGACTTTTAAGTGGGTTTTTAAAAATTTAAAAAATTGTGAAATCAAACGCTTCCTTAATTTTGTCAAGAATACCTGAAGTCTTATTAGCTGTTTGGAAGCAAAGTTTAGTTTTTACCAATGTTTAAAACCGGACCAGTGACTAAACTGGTAAAGTCATCGGGTCACGATCCAACCAGGTCAACCGATTTAACCGGTGGTCGAACCGATTAATAATAAAAAATATTTAAATAATAAATTAAAATTTTAATAAATTTAGTATAATCCATCCATATGTTTTTGTTTAAATTTTATAAATTATAGGTAGTATAGTAACATTAATATATTTTATATTATTATATATTTATTTCAAAATTCAAAGTATATATATAAACATATATAATTTTAATTAAAATTTCAAGATTTAAAAATCTAATTTTTATTATTTTATACTCTTTTTAATTTTTATTTTTTAATATTTAAATTAAATAAAATATATTATAAAAAATTTGCTAAATACATTTTTTTCTTAAATTTCTTATACAATTAGAGGCATGGAGGGAGGGAGGGAGAGAGGGAAGGGGTTGGGTTTGAAAATTTTGTAGAGATGGGGGGAGAGAGAGAGAGGGGGTGCGTGGGGTGGGTTTGAAAATTTTGAAGGGGAGAGGGAGGGAGGGAGGGAGGGAGAGGGTGGCGGGGGAGGGGAGGTTGATTTTAATTTTTAAATAAAACATGGGGGGAGAGAGAGAGAGAGAGAGAGGGAAAGGGAGGCGGGGGAAGGGAGGTTGATTTTAATTTTTAAATAAAAATGGGGGAGAGAGAGAGGGACACGGGCTAGGGGTTGTTTTGAATTTGAGCCGTCGGGGCTGGGGGAGGGGGAAGAGAAAGAAAGGGGAGAGAGGGGGTTGAGTTTGAACTAGTCCCTAAAAATTGGTAAAAATTAGTCGGCTTTACCGGGTTTAATTAGTTCAACTTGACTTCCGATTTTTGGATATCACCTGGACCGTTGTTATAAGCCAGTTCATGGTTAAACCAGTTGAACCAACTGGTCCAGTCTGAATTTTAAAACATTGATTTTTACTAAAATAGAATACTTAAAATTGTTTGAATAACTGTTATTGAACTCAAAGAGACTGTTTTATTATTTATTTTTTTCAAAAATTATGTAATTATAATATTTTCATGGGAATATAACGCAGAAAAAAGGCAAAGTCGGTGGCGAATGCACGCTGGCTCGTGTAATGCGATGGGAAAGGCAGAAGAATTCAAATAAATCATAAAAAACAAACAGGAGATGAAAAGGAGAATATTCATTGCGCTACGTGCTATATAGACATCGTAGACTGTACCATATGAGTATGATATCATTTTATTTTTTTAAAAAAAAAAGTATAGTATTTAATATAATTATTTTTTGACATATATATTATTATTAATTGTTTTTTAAAAGATTGTTTTCTATAAATTTTAATTATAAATTTTAGCATTTCTTCATTGCCAATTGATGTAAATGCATGCCAACTTTTGGTCTTCCAGCAGTGCATAAGGGTTATTTGAAAGAGTTTTTGAAGTAATTGGAGAGCTACTTATCTTAATAATTTGTTAGATCCAAAATATTAATTTAAAATATTTAAATTTAATTTATTTAGTTGTAATTTTTAAGAGTTTATACGCCATATGCTATTATACTCAAAAATCAATATAGGACGAGATAACACAATTTCTCCAAATTAAACACTTGACATTCTCGTCAAATTATAAATCAGTATTCATATCCAATTAAAATAGATTCAAAATTATTTTTACTCTGAAATTATTTGTAATAACACGAGAATTATTGTCTTTAACAAATTGTTAAATTTAAACTACTGATTCAAAAATTTTAAATCGAAGTTATTCAGTACTAATTTTCAATAATCTGGTATGTCACATGCTGTCACGCTATAAAATTAATGTAAGACAGAATATCTAAATTTCTCTCATTTAAACACTTAACATTCTTATCAAATTACAAATTCATATTTATATCTAAACAGAATAGATTCAAAAATTGTTTTATTCTAATATCATTTATAACAGTTTGAGAATTACTGACTCTGATAAATTAATTAGTCTAAACCATTAGTTTAAAATATTTAAACTTAATTTGTTCAGTAATAATTCTTAAGAATCTTATATATTATATGTTATTACACTCAAAAACTGATGCAATATAAGATATCGCAAATTTATTTAAAGTGATTTTGAGATTTTCAATGCACATAATCATTTTTGAAATATTTTGAAATCTATTTTGAAATTCTATTTCTCTAAATAAGAAAAAAGTTAAATCATAAAATAAATTTTAGAAGTGTAAGGGATGGATGTTTTTAGCTATAAATAATATTATTATAATTTAGTGTAAGTTGTTTAAGATTTTTTTTATATTTTTTAAATCATAAATTATCTTATAAAATTTTTCATAATTTTAAAATAATTTCAAAATATATTCTTTTCTAATGTGTATTATAAAAATTATGTCTAAAATACTAATTTTATTACTTTCGAAAATGTTATAATATTTTCTATACATACATTTAATTTTTGTTATAATTTACTTCTATTCACTTTTATTTATTCTTTAATTTTTTACTTTTTAGAACCACTTGCTAACACCACCATGATGAGGAATTTAAACCTAAGATGAGTGAGGTTTAGCATTGAGTAAACTCGCTCGACTATTCATATTTGATACCTTAACTTTGGGAAGTGTTTGTTTTATAATTTATATTCGACTTTTATAAAAATAAAAGAAAAATAACAGAAGCAAAGATGATTAGTTTTGTTAATTAGAGGGATATTATTTATTAAAGGGATATTTTCAAGCACTTTTTACTTGATTTTTTTGCAGAAAGAAACTCTTAGAAGCCGTTCTTTTATGATACATATGTCTCTATTTCTAATATCAAAATTATAAAAATATTATTCTTTTAAATAATATTTCTTAAGTACAAGTTCCAAAAATTGAAATATTTTACTTCTGAAACTGAACACAATCTCTAGATTACGCTCAATTTTTAAAGTAAGTTGTTTTATTTATATTTTTAAAAAAATTTATTATATACAATATCATATATATAATATACAATTTTTATATATTAAAATATAGAACATAATATATAAAATATATTATATTTTATTAGATTAACAAATATAACATTTATATATGTATATATATGTAAATATAATATGTATTATATATTTATGCATGTAATATGCAATTTTATTTAGCATACTATTTTATATGTTTAACATACATACGTAATGTACACCTACACATATAATGTGTATGTATTATATATATATATATATATCATCCTTGATATTTTAACTATTTTTCACTTTAATTTTTTATATTTAAATATTATCAATTTAATCCTATATAATTTCCTTAATTTATTTTTTTCTTCATTTAAACCTCTAATGTTCTATTTTTTTCATAAATATTTGTCTCAAAAATAATATAAAAAAACACAAATTCAAAAATATATATCAAAAATACATAATAAAAAAGGTATCTCGTTTTTTCTAAAGCACTATACCCTAAAGGCATGTATCAATTTTAAAAATACATTCTTTTTCAATCTCAAATCTAGATATTTTTAAAATTAAAGCATGTTTTTAAAATATAATATTTTAAAAATAATTTTATAAAATAAAATATTGTTATTTAAGAATGTTTAAAAGTGATATTTTAAAAGAAAAAATTATGAGATTATATTCTTTTATAAGTGTGTTTTTAAGATATATTAGATTTATTTCTAAACGTATAGCTATTTATCTGAAATTTTGTTTTACAAATTATTTTTAAAACATTTTTTTTGAGATTGAGCATAGCCAAAAAGCCATGCTCAATTTTTGGAACAAATGCTCATATTTTCCTTTTAAAGTATTTTTTAAAATATAAGTAAAGAAATAAATTTTAAAAATATTATTTAAAAAATAAAAATTTTTATTTTTAAAATAAAAAAAAGCACCGCTATATTTTTTAAATTAGAAAAGAACTGTCTCTTAATTCTTTTAGTAAAAAAACTAAATATTTACTTTTAAAATTTCGTGGAACAGATCCTAATTTAATTATTAAAAAATTAATTTTAAAATTTGAATATTTTAATGGGTCACCAAACCATTTATAATACTGTTCAACTGAAAACCATGACGAAGCATTATTAACTGTACGTGTCCCTTTCCTACAAGGATGGCTTTCCGTTGTTTACTATTAACGTGTGTGACTCATCCTTTCTTGTCGCATCAGTCACCAGTTGTCAGGGGATAACGTATTTTGCGGCAGCAATCCTTGTTTCAAGTTGCCGACGGTGGATTACAATTAATATTTTACCAACTTTTTAACTTTTTGATTCTTATCAGAAAAAACAAAATAGAAAGTTTAAGAAAATCCAAAAAAAAAAGGTGAAATTTTGAAACATAAATCAAAAAGAGCATTGATTGCTCATCCTGAGTTGAAACTGATATTTGATGCATTATCCCAAGCAAATTTATATGAGTATTAATTTTTTATTTATAAAAATAAGTTACAAAAATTATTTACAAAAAGCGGTTAGTTTTTTTTAGTCGAAAAATAGGTTCTTGGGTTATTGATTTTAGCAAAAGGGCAGACTAATTTCTTAAGAAATCGGTATGTGAAAATCGACTGCTGATTTCACAACTAAGAAATTCGCTTGCGGAGCTCTGTGACAGCAACTTGGTAATCCACCTGCAAAGTACTGTTAATGGAGCTCTACAATATAGAGACGGAAAAAGGAATGGGCAGAAGGAAGTAAGGGGAAAGAAGATGGAGGAAAAACATTAGGATCTTTCATGAAAGTTTGCAATAGGAGTGGAAGAACAAAGGGAGGGAAGGAAGGAGGAGGGAGGGGGGAATGGAAGAAGAGAGAGGGTTGGGGAGAGCACCTATCAGGACGAGAGCTCCTCTCCCTCAAGGTGGGAACTCCACTGTAGAGCATTAGTCCTGGCAGGGAGCTCTCTCCCTTCCTCTTCCTTTCTTCTCCCTCTACTGAGCTCCTGTCTAGGAAGGAGCTCTTCCTCTTTTTCTTTTTTCCTTCTCTCCCTCCGTTTGTTACATACCTCCATGGAAGCTCCTAATTTTTTTTTTCTCTTCCTTTCTTCCTTCTCTCCTTCTTTCTTTTCCTTTCTCTATTGTAAAACTTTATGGCCGAAGGTGGAAGATCCTTCCAGACTTTCTAATTAAAATCAGTTCTCTTAAAACTAATTTTTTAGAAAAAAATTAGTTCTCCAAAGACTAATTTCTCAACTAAAACAAAATTAACCTATTTCGTAAATAATTTTTAGAAACCTATTTAATAAATAAAAAAATTATTATTAATATAAATTTGCCTATTATTGTTATCTGGAAGGCCTTGCTTTATATTGGGTTTGAAAAAATAATTTTAAAGAATTATATACAATTTGAAATTTGAAACAATCAAGTTCTTCTAAACTCAAGATTAAATGTGAATTTGAGAAATCGGGTTTCGCACAGTTTATTTTTTGAGTCTTGTATTTGATTTTCTTTAAGTTGGGACTATTACCCTTATTTTGAATTTCTTAAACTTAAAATCTAATGAGCTTTTTGAAATTAACTTCATGAGGTGGGTTGGGTTTTTAAACTCTATTCATAAACCCATTTTAATATTCTTCTTCTCTAAAATCACTTTTAATTTAATAATTTTTTAAATACAAAATTATTTTTAATCTAAATTTAATTTTAAATAAGTTCTAAACCTTAAAATGCTATAAATAATAAAATAGAAGATGGTATTAACAAATTTAAAGACACATGAAAGATAAGGCTCGAGAGCGGTAAAACTCACATTCATGGTAAAGAGTAGTCATAAGCTTAGTTTATAAATTTATATATAATCATTTTGTTTGTCTGTATTTATTACTGTAATAACATCTTATTTTAGACATAAAATATTAATATTTATATAATTTTTAAATTAAATTAAACTAAATTTTATTCCACGTATATAAGTATTCTCAAAGACTCACGTAAATGTAACACTTTAATTTATTTTTGTTTTCTTGTTAAAAAAGGGCCAAGAAACCATAGATGGAAGGGAAGGCTCCATCCTTTTCAACACTGACGCACGTAAACATGGTCAGTGAAGCAATGATAGTACTAGCGAAAATGATTGTACCCACTGTTCAGATTCACTTTTTTTTATTTAAATTATTTTTAATTTTTTTATTTCATTTCAATTGTTTAAACATTTAATTTAGATTAAAAAAATTATACTCTTTCTTATTACGATGGAATGCTTAAATTCTTTTTATTTCACCAATAATTGAAGATTTTCAAATCCATCCGAGTCCCAAAAAATTTTTAAGAAAAGAAAATTGTTGTTAAAATCTGAGTTGTATTCTCTATTTATTTAATTTATTTTAGACCAAAATATTCATTTTATAACATGGAATAAATTTGGCAAATCTATTATACAATGTAATATATTGTATGTTGGCAAACTGATGAGTAAGAATGTGAACTTTTTTTTAACAACATTTTTTATACAAATTAAAGTACAATGGGTTCAACAGTTAATTTTATAAAATAAAAATCGTTTATATTAAGTTTATTTAAATTTACGGAAGAAGTTTACACCCAAATTCTATTGAGTCTAGAGGACAAATGCTATTTCTCTGAATTATTTTATTGATAAAATAAAATAAGAAAAACAAAGATAATTTGTGTGGAGCAAAGGGCAAAGGTGACATTTACGGATTGTTACGGTGGCAGAGAACTGATAAATTATTTGTACAAGTTATGTTCATGATTGAGACGGTTGATGGGTGAAGCACGCTCCTGCTCTGGGACTCTGTCAGCACACACTCTTCTGTTTATTTGGCGCTGCCGTTGTCAGACTTTCTTGTGGTTTATTTCATGCTAATCGATAGGGATAGAAATAGGTCAGCTCGTTTAGGAGTTGCCGGAACCATCGTCTGTTTTGATTTAATTTAATTTAGTTTATTTATTTAATTAAATAATACCAAAATTACAAAATTAATCTTTAAAATTGAACAGAATTGAAAATAGTTATAATAAAAATTTAAAAAAAAGACTTAATCCGATTATATTTAGTTTAAGTGATGAGTGTGATGGAATCACTTATGTAACTAATTATATATAAAATATATATTTCAAGTATAATAAGTCACAAGTTTGGCAGAATCACTTATGTAATTAATTATATATAAAATATATATTTTAAGTATAATTTATATTTTATAAATTATATATTTATACAATAAAATAAAAAATAAAAAATAAAATATATATTTTATATTTTAAATAAGTTTATCCAATAGGTGAATAGGCTAAGTTAGACTTTATCAATTTTACTAATAAATTAATTAAAAAATAAGTTTTAACTTATTTGGAGGTTATAAATCAAACTCTACTAGTAATTTTTATAATAATTTTATATTTTTAAATTTTGACCTGACTTATTTCGACTTTTATTACTCAAGTGTTGCGTTTGTCTCTTCCATGATAGTGGCCGACACACTTTCGTATAAGTAATCTTATTTCGTACAAGGAGAGCTTACTTTATTATGAAATATGAAGGTGGTTTACTCAAGGATAATATCAAAGAAATCTACTCTCTTCATGTTAGCCACGCTAATGTATCTCATCCTCTTTCTACTTAATCATAATATATATTATAAAATCATCAAATGTTTTAGTATTTTATATGAAATATTTTGATTATTTTTATATTACTTGTTAATCTAAAAGATAAAAGGAGAGATAGATTAAAAGGAACCCTACTCCTAAACAAGTTTTATGATCCTGAAAACTTGCGCACAGCAACTATTTTCACTGTTCAAGTGGAGGTCTATATGTAAGTCTGCTATTTGTTGGGTTTTGAAAATGTTACATAGCCATTCTGGTGCCATGGCTGAGTTCAAGCACCTGGTGATTGCCAAGTTCAAGGAAGGTGTGGTTGTGGAAGAACTGCTCCAAGGGATGGAGAAGCTGGTCTCCGAGATCGATGTTGTCCAGTCTTTTGAGTGGTAATCTAAGGATTTTTTGGTTGTTTAGAATTCAAAAATCATATACTTGGTGATGTTTCTGATTATCCATATCTGTAATAGGGGAGAGGACATTGAAAGCAAGGAAATGATGCGACAAGGGTTCACCCACGCCTTCATGATGACATTCAAAAGCAAGGAAGAGTTCACTGTTTTCCAAACGCATCCCAAACATGTAGAATTTTCGGCTACCTTTTCAGCTGTAATTGACAAGGTTTTGCTCCTCGATTTCCCCTCTGTTCTTGCCAAGCCGCCACCGGCCCGGCCCCGTCCCCGCCCCCGCCCCCGCCCCCGCCCCCGCCACCCTCACCACCTGCACCGGCACCGCACCGACGCCAGACCCAGCACTGGCACCGGCACCGGCATCGGCGTGACCTGCCCAGACTATTCTATCCGGGAAATAAGCAGCTTAGTTGTATGTGTGTCAATAAATGTGCGGGTGAGTTTCTTTTAGCGCTTAGCTAATATGGATTTGTATGCACTTGACATTGTTTTGAGTTAAGTTGATATAATTCCCTGGATATTTTAACGTGTTTCTCTTAACTGGTGAATGAAATCTTCAAGGAATTGATTGTAAAATCCATTAGCAGCAACATAACAGTTTCAGTGTGCATCGATTCAGAATTTCAGAAACTGAAAATTTGGGATCCACAAACAAAAAGGAATTAATTATTCAGGAAACTCATCATTCATCAAAACAAAGCCGACACATATTTAGAAACCAACTTATTAAATTATAAAGTAAAAGCTCTCCTCCAAAAGCATTGAGAAAAACCCCAGTTAACTTAGCCACTACAGCACCTAAATCACATGTACGACTTGACCGGAAACGCACCATTTGTAACGGCACCATTTATTCCATCCATTACTTCCATCTTCGTGTTTTCTACTGACTCTAAAAGACTAGTCTTTTCCTCTCTGGTTAAATGACGGGTGAAACATACGCCATATACTTCTAACCTTGTATCGATAGAGTTAGAATGCAGAATGGGAGAGGGCATCTAAGCTAGATTTTGCAATTTGGATCCACCATCAAAGTGTCCACTTTTAAGGCACACGTTGCACCATAAAATAAATCTACTGAAATTGAACATGACCCCATTACAGATTGCACCGGTTTTACCAATTCAAATTCAACCTATATTTTTCTTTTAAACAAATTAAAAGCACAATCAACGGACGCCCATGTTTTGAATAAAAATTTTAACAGAAGAGTCTATAAAAATTCTGAAGTTGAATGCATAGGTGGAAGTAGTTTCAAGATAGAAAACTGCACACTTTAGGCCTCACTTTGGAGATAAATTTTTGTAGAAATTAAATTAGATCAATTATAATAGAATTTAAAACTCTGTAACACGTAAATAGAGAAATATACTTATTAAAAATTTGAATCCATAATGGCACACTTAGGAGAACAAGTATAATGAGGAAACACTTGAATAATAAAACTAATATTCTCCTCTCTTAAGGGTCAAATGTGTGATTTGAATGCAATACTGACACACATGTAAAATGAGATATGTCCTGTATATATAATTTATAAGGAAAAGTTTAGAGTTCTCTCAAATTTGTAGTTTAGGATAATATCACACTCTTACTGATTATTAGATTATTTTATCCAATAAAGCCAATTTTGTCCTTTAAATTGATTACTTGATGAATATGTATGTGTGTGAGAGAGAGATTAATATAAATCCACAATTATCAAATAAATTTAGATTAAAATAAATCTAGCAAAATATTTTTAGGGGAAAAAATTGTGAGGCCTAGCAAGTTAAAATGGGCAATTCCTCGTGAGAGAGAAGAAAATAATTGTCATAAATGAGATCAGAACCGTACCATCACTAGTAAAGTGGGTGTGGTTCGTGGATGAATCAGGTAAAAGTGGATGGACTTTTGACACCTTTCTTCCAACGTGGAGAGAAAATGTTGAGTCATAAAAGTGACTAGAAAAGGCTATCCACCCAAATAGAGATAGTGAATTTGAGATAGAGTCAGTCTTATGGTAGGTTCATAGTCTGCAAATAAAGAAAAGGCAACTTTTAGACATGGGCAAGTCAAGATGGAGGGCTGCCCCTGTGATAAGAATAAACTAGCTAGTCCCCCGCTTCTTAAAAGGGGAGAGAGTTGCTGAATTACAAGGGCAAATATTATGAAATTTCTGATAAGAAATGCCTTTTAGTAAAAATAGAATGAGTTTTTGTAAAAATCTGAAGTTAAACATTCTCATATAAGTCCATGTTTGATTACCTGTGAAAGTAAGGAGAAACGTAGCAACCCAATTTATAAAAAATAAATAAATAAATAAATAAATAAATAAAAATAAAAAAATTGAGTTTTGGTTTTTAATTAAGTTTAGGGACTTAATTGCTCAAAGTAAAAGAAGATAGGGTTAAATCATAATTCTGGGAGGGTGAAATTGTAGAAATTATGAGACTGAGGGGTTGATTTGAGAAATCAGGAAATTTGGAGTTAAGTTGAAAGTGTCAGGGGTCAATTTGAAGGAAATAAAAGAGGCAGAGACTGAATCTGAAATGCAAAGGGATAAAATTAAAAGAAATCAAAGTTAAGGGACTGGATTGAGAGCAAATCCTACAGGTTTGGTCTAATAGTGCACCAAACAGTGGGATACCCATACTGTGATGATGGTAGCAGATTTTTGACATGAAATTTGGTTTTGGCATGCAACTTTGGCCACTAAGTGTTTTTCCTCAACCAATTTCAAGTTTGGAGTGAAAAATTGAGAAAGATTTGCTCTAGTTTGGCCGACTAGTCTGTGCACAGCTAGATTTGGATTTTTGCATTTTTCAAGTGGTTTGATCGATTCTATTCTAATTAATGTCCATAGCTTAGTTTGCCTAATCTAGTTCTACAACCCTTGGTCTTGATTTTGATCAAGGTAAGTTCAATAAAGCTAAAAATTTATGGGTTTTATGTTTTGGGTTTTGTTGCAAAAAACGGGTTAGGGGTCAAGTTTCCAAGTGAGGAAGATGTACCCAGATGGTATTTGGGTCTGTGTTGAGTTGACCTAGTTGAGTTGACTTGGCTCATCGAGTTGACTCAACGGGCTGGGTTGGGTTGGGCCTTGGTTTGGTTGGTGACTTGGGCTTGGGCCCAGCGGGTTGGGCTAAGCCAATGGGTTTGGGCCATGGTTGTTAGGCCAACCTAAGGTGAGTGTGTTGGGTCGAGTTTTGGACAAGTCAACTTGGTGAGTTGACTCGGCCCAATGGCCAGAATTAATGAGTTGACTCAGCAAGTCAACTCAACAGATTGATTCTGGGATATGCTATCCTAGGGGCAGAATAGAATGAAACTAGAAAAGAATAACCAAGACTGGGATAAGGTATCTAGAGTTACCGATTAAGGACATAAACAGTTCAGAAGCCAATTTAGTGGAAACTTGGATCGCTTTAGAGAAGGTAAGACCAGTTCACATTATTGAGGGGCTTGGTTTATCAAAAAACTGGTTGATTCAATCTTGTTTAAGCTAGTTTTGTGTGCAAATGGCATGTTTTGGCTTCGTTTAAGGGTTTTAAGGTCGGTTTAGTTTAGCTCTTGGGTATTTGAGGCCGATTCAGTCCAGTTCGGGATATTTAAGGCTGGTTTAGTTTAATTATGAGGTGTTCATGGTCGGTTCAAGCCATTTAGGGGAGTTTAACGCTAGTTCAAGCTAGTTCAAGGGTTTTGGAGACTAGTTTAGCATGATTTAAGGGTTTTAAAGGGAAATGGTTGTGTATTCTTGAGTCGTATGGGTTTTGAGTGATGGGAAATGAACCTTGGGATGCATATAAGGATGCTAGTGTGGTTTAGACCCTGATTTTAGGTGACTAAGTCCTTTCTTGTGTCGGTTTGGGTTGTTGTTTTGATTGTATACCATTGTGGTTGTAGGTACACTAGTAGAGCCACAAGGTGACCATTGTGTCATGTCAGGTGACTTGGGTTTCTAATTCGGCCTTGCTTTGTGAGTGATGATATCCTTTCTATAGATGTGTTTTTTAACTATGATTTATGACATAGATATTGGCTTTAATGCATACAGTATTTTTGATTATACATGAAAGTTTTGAAATGTGTATTGATGTATTTTGAAATGTGAATGAGCATTTGATATTACTTGTTTTACCATTGATATGTTGATATATGAACTGTATGTGTATATGCAAAATGCTTTTTTTTTTAAATATGTGGGGAGTTGTATCATGTGACAAGATGGGAACGTCAGGGGCTTGCACTAGAGGACAGTGATTCGTAGCTTCTAGTGGCAAGTGCCCTAAGTCCAGTATCAGGCTATGGTGCCTTGGACATGATGCGCATGTCGTGATGAGATTAGGACATTAAGGGTTCAACTAAAGGACGGTAATCCATAGTGTCCAATGGTGAATGCCTGAGTTTAGTGTGAGGCTATGGTGCCTTGGACATGATATATTTTGCCATGGGATATAATAATTGTATATGATGATACTTCTACATATATGTTTGATGTACTTGTAATGTTTACTATGTATGAATATGTATGTTTTGGTATATGTTGCAATGCATATCCCAGCATAGCTAGAATATGTATCATCTGTACTCACTAAGTTTAGCAACTCATACTTTATTATCTTTCCAAATTAGGTTAATTGTTCAATTTTTAGCTAGAGTTTCGTGCCAGAGCCGATTTCCTATCGACTTGATATATGTATAGGCATGTTCCATTTTGTTATCATTTGTACTCTAGTTGCTCTTTTATTCCTTAAATAGGATTCTAGTTTCATGTATGAAGAGTTTGAGTTATATTTTGTGATGTGACTAGTACATTAATATGTTGTGGATGTAAGGCTTACTAGGGTTGGTGGATCCTAGTGCCAATCACAGGCCTAGGTTTGGGTCATGAAAAAGTTGGTATCAAAGCTATAAGGTTTCTAAGGGTAAATGAGCAAGATCTTTTAGTAGTATTTCTATTATGAGGGTGAGGACCCCACTTTCATAACAAAAGGATTGTCGAAGGCCTCTTAGGGTGTACTTAGTGTCAGCACTTAAATTCTTTTGTGCCCGATTACTTTGGCATTATTCTAATGCTTGTCATTTTGTGTATAGATGGACCTTCCTGGCGATATGCATACCACGCCTCGGGAGACAGTTGATTTCGAGGCATGAGGGGACCCTACGAGGGTATCAACCTCTCATCTGTTTAGAGAGAGAGGGCATACTAGAGGATAAGGGAAGATGACAAGGCTAGCTCTTAAGCTGGTGATAGGTCAAGGTTTGGTCGTATCTCCTGATGTGCTGATAGGCATTCTAGAGGGCATTTAAGGATTTTAGAGGGTTGTAGTGGAGTTCGTTAGGAGCGGAGCTAGTGTGAGTAGATAGAAAGCTCCAGCTAATGTACAAACAGTACTACCACCGTCCCCATGGGAATAGCTCCAAAGTAGTCGACCCCAATTAGCGTGCTAGTGGGCACCACTACAGTTTTAGCGGTATCAACCCCTGTGCAGCAGCAGTCGGGCTTTGATAGGCACTTTTGGGACTTTCTAAGGATGGATCCTCCCACTTTCTTTGGTTTGATTATGACGAAGGATCCATACGAGTTTTTGGATACCTTGGATAGTATGTTTCAGATCTTATAGTCTTCAGATACAAGCGGGCAAAGTTGGTAGCCTTTAGATTTAGAGGGGTGGCCTGAGCTTGGTATGACAAATTGCTAATTACTAGACCGGTAAGTGTAGCTCCTTTGACCTGGGAGGAGTTTTATACTGAGTTTTTGGAGAGGTTTTTGCCTACTAATAGGCATGTAGAGTTGATTATCGAGTTTGAGAGAACATTATAGGTGTCTGACATAATAGTGTTTGAGTATGAGGATTAGTTTAGCTGATTATCCTGATATGCCACCTATCACATCACTAATGCCATTACCTGAGCTACGAGATTCATTATGGGATTGTCCCATCCCCTGTTCTAGGCTTTGGGTTCACAACTAGGGATAGTGAGTTATGCCTACACAGTTGAGAGTGCCTGTGCTTTAAAGGCTTCGAGGGTGTTTAAGCAAGTCTTTGAGGGTACGAGGAAGAGGGCGAAGACAGAGGGTTCATACAGTGGTAGCTTTAGTTCAAAAAGGGATCCTTGTCTCGTAACCACTAACGCTCCTAGCATAGGAGTTCTTCTAGTAGGCAATCATCGGCCAATGTAGTTGCATTGAATAGTCGTACTTCATCTGCATCAAATTGTTCCAAGTGTGGTCAAGCGCATATAAGATAGTGCCCTTGAGCGATAAGAGTATGTTTTAAATGTGGTTAGTGAAGCCATGTGGCCAGGGACTGCAAAATTTTCAAGGAGGCTGCCCAAGCTATAAGGCCTATTATCGATGTGGCCAATAGGGCCACATGGTTAGAGATTGTCCTCAAGAGACTGTCCAAGTGACAAGGGCTTGTTACTAGTGTGATCAATAGGGACATTTGGCTAGGATTTGCCCATATTCATCTAAGGCTATTTTGGCAGTAGGTCCTACATCACAGACTAGGGGGCAAATAGGTGTAGAGTCGTCTGGCTCTCATGGTCGAAGGACTGAAGGCAAAGGCCATGGTAAGGGCAAGCAGGAGTGTATGTGTTGACCTGATACGACACTCAGGCATCTAACGCTATGATTACAATTATGATTTCGATATGCTCCCTTGAGACTTATGCATTATTTAATCCAGGTTCCACCTACTCTTATGTGTTGGTGAGTTTCTCTACTTGATTCAATAGATAGCTGAAACCATTAAAGTATTCCTTCTCTGTAGTGACACCTATTGGAGAGTCTATATAGGTGACATAGGTGTATAAGTCCAATCTGATAAGTATAATTGGTAGGGACTCCACAGTGAACTTAATTCTTTTGACTATGTTAAAGTTTGACGTGCTTCTGGGTATGGATTGGTTGACTTCGTGTTATGCCAGTCTGAATTGTGATTTTAAGACGGTGAGTTTTGAGCCACCAGGCAAGGCACCATATGTTTATCAATGTGACTATTCTTTGACCCAGCTCCTATTATCTCTTTCATAAGGGTTTAACGGTTGCTGAGTTAAGGGTGTCAAGAATTTCTGGCTACTATTGTGGATACACAAGTTGAGGAGCCACAATTAGAGCAGATGCTGATAGTTAGTGAGTTTTTGGGTGTGTTCCCTGAGGAGTTGCTAGGCCTTCCTCCTAATAGAAAGATAGAATTTTGTATTAATTTGTTACTAGGCACACAGCTTATCTCCATTTTCCCTTATCATATGGCCCTGGCAAAGCTTAGGGAGCTTAAGGAGTAGCTACATGATTTGTTGGATAAAGGCTTTATTAGACCCAATACTTCTCTTTTGAGCGCACTCATGTTATTTGTTAAGAAAAATGATGGGTTCTTGAGACTTTTATTAACTACCGGCAGCTCAACAAAGTAACTGTATGTAATAGATATCACTGCCAAGAATTGATGACTTGTTCAATCAGCTGTACAGAGCTAGTCATTCTTCTAAAATAGATCTCCGATTTGGCTATCATTAATTGAAGATCAGATAGAAGAATATTCCTAAGACAGCTTTCAAGACCTAGTGTGGACATTACGAGTTCTTAGTGATGTCCTTTAGTTTGACGAACGCCTCTGCTGCATCTTATGGATTTGATGAATCAAGTGTTTTGGGATTTCCTAGATATGTTTGTAATAGTGTTTATCGATGATAGCTTGGTGTACTCGAGGAGTGAGAGGGAGCATGAGATGCACTTGTAAAACGTCTTGTAGACGTTGAGGGATCATTAGTTGTATGCTAAGTTCTCGAAGTCCGAGTTCTGGAATGATAATGTGGCTTTTCTAGGGCACATAGTATTTAGATATGAGATTATAGTTGACTCTCATAAGATTGAGGTCGTACAATAGTGGTTGAGGCCTTTTTCTGTGATAAAGATTTATAGTTTCTTGGGTTTAGCTGGCTATTATCAACGTTTTGTGTAGAATTTCTCTAAAATAGCCATGCGTTGATCAGATTGACCCAAAAAGGGGTTAAGTTTCAGTGCCTGATGCATGTGAGGAGAGCTTTTAGAAGCTCAAAAACTGTTTGACTTTAGCACCCAAGTTAGCTTTACCCACTAGGTCAAGCAGATTTTCAGTCTATTGTGATGCCTCCTAAGTAAGATTGGAATGTGTATTGATGCAGCACAGACATGTGATAGCTTATGCTTCTAGACAACTTAAAAAACATGAGTAGAATTATCCTACCTACGACTTAAAGTTGCAGCAGTGGTCTTTGCATTGAAGATATGGAGGCATTATTTATATGGCGAGTCGTGTGAGATTTATACAGATCATAAGAGTTTAAAGTACATATTCGAGCAAAAGGATCTAAATCTCAAGTAACAAAGATGGATAGAGTTTCTCAATGATTGTGACCATACCATTTTTTACCACCCGGGGGAAAGCGAATGTGGTCGTTGTTGCTTTGAGTAAGAAATCTATAAGGAGCTTAGCTCAAGTTGCTCCAATAGGTGACCCTTGATAAAGACATTGCACAGTTTGTAGAGTGATGGGGTACAATTAGAGGTGGAGGATGCCGAGCAGTTACTAGTTTAGTTGCATGTATAGCCATCCTTGATAGATAAAATCAACAAGGATCAGGAGAGGGATGCCGATTATGTAAGTTGAGGGAGGAAGTTCAGGCAAGCAAGACACACAGAGTTCTAGGTTGATTCAAAAGGAGTATTGCGATGTTGAAACTGACTATGTGTACCTAATGTGGGTGATCTTTGGCAGATGATACTGGCAAAGGCACATAGTTCTATATGCATTATCCACCCAAAGCCACCAAGATGTACCAGGACTTGAGGCAATTTTACTAGGAGAGGGAATGAAGAGAGATGTAGCTAATTTTGTATCTAGATACCTGACTTATCAACAGGTGAAGGTTGAGCACCAGATACCAGCAATGTTATATCAGCAGATTAAGATACCAAGTGGAAGTCGGATGGCATTGTCATGGACTTTGTGACTAGATGCCCGTACCTCCGGGGGTTATGACTTTATATGAGTTATTATGGATCAACTAACTAAGGCTGTACATTTTCTTCTAGTGAAGATGAGCCACAATATATCTCAGTATGTCCAGCTATACTTGGATGAGATAGTGAGGTTGCACTGGGTGCTCTGTCTATTATCTCGATAAAGGATCCTAGTTTATGTCTTAGTTTTGGAGGGCGTTTCAGGAAGCCCTGGGGACTTAGTTGGATTTGAATATGGCATTTCATTTGCACATTGATGGGCAATTAGAGAGGACTATTCAGATTTTGAAAGACATGCTGCGAGCTTGTGTGTTAAATTTTGGAGGCAGTTGGAGTCAATACCTACCATTGATAGAATTCGCATAAAATAATAGTTATTAATCCAACATCCAAATGACCCAATTTGAGGCCTTATATGGCAAGCGCTGTAGATCTCTGATAGGTTGGTTTGAGGCCGGGGAGTCCAGTCATTTGGGACTGGATTTAGTTCAGGATGCGGTGGGCAAGATTTGATTGATTAGAGATAGACTGTTAGTGGCATAGAGCAAACAGAAGGCATATGTGGACTGATATAACTTTAAAAGTACTCGCAAGTATACAAATCACCTATAGTAAGCGATAAGTGCACCCCAAGGTCGTCTCTCAAGGAGAAAACGGACGTGGTAGGTGTAGTATGTTAAACTGCTTGATTTGAGAAGAATTCAAACCAAAAGTTAAGATTGCTTCTAAAGTACTGAATGCTTAAAAGAATTTAGAAAATTTAGAAAACAAGAAAAAAAATGGTGGTATATTATTCTGCACAATTTTTCTCCAGTATCTCAAACAACTGGTTAAACACTTACTTTTATTGATTGAATTCCAGAAAGGGCCTGGATGAAAGTTCATTCACAAACTAGTTTAAATTTAGTTCTTAGCCCAAGTTGGTCCCTAAAAACTAAGATTTGAAATTTGCAAAGTTCTTTATCAATTAGAAATTAATCCAAGTTGGTCCCTAAAGATTAAATCTAATTACTTATTCAACAAATTATTACTAACCAAGTTGGTCCCTAAAATTTAGTAATAAAAAGCTAAATAGATTTAGGCATAAACAACGGAAAATTTCACTTAATCCAATTATAAGAATATCAATAAAAAAAATGTTTAATCATAATAAAAAACTTGCTTCTTAATCAAAAGATTAAAAACAAAGTTCAAGTTTGAAAATAAAAAGAACAAGGTAGAAAGAATATTCTCTAAAACTCCTCGTCAAGTCGAGTAGAAATCTTCCAAGCACTCCGATGGTCACTTTGTGGTTGTTGGATTTACACACCTCCCTTGGTCTATTCAGTGTTGACTTGAAACGTTTTGCAATTCTTTGCTTTGGTCTAGCCAAAAGTTGTATTTATCTTCTTTTGCTTGCCTTTTTAGTTTCGGTTCACTTTGAGAACTTGAGATCTTGCTCAAATGTGGATTGGTGTGATGTGCAGAAGTGGAAGAAGAATGATGAATATGAAGAAGAAAGAATGGCCTTAAAGGAAAAGAAAGGACTGCAGAAATTTTTTGTGGAATTCTCCCCTCTCCTCTCTTGAAGTTCTCCTCAAGTTCTCCTTACATACATATGAGGCACGTCCCAAGGAGTGTCTAGGGCTTTTTTAGGACAATAATTTCGTGCAAAAAAGGTTTGAAAAGTTGCAAGAATAAGATCTCCTTCTATGGCAACATAGATTCACTAAATCAACCAATTCTAGATCTTGTTTCCAAATTCTATTGAAGCCGAATTTTAACCTTCTATAAGTCGAATCTGCTTTTCTCCAAAACATAAAAGTTGTAGATCTTTCTTTAAGCTTTCCAACAAGTGGTCAATCAATCCAATTGGATCTCTGAAGCCTGAGTCAAAATACAGATAAGTGTCAAAACAAGAAATTTGAAACCAATTAGGAAACAAATCTTTTCTTGCATATCCCCTTTCCAAATCAAAATTGTAGCTTCCCAATTAGGCCCAATGCTCAATTAAAAACAACAAATTAGCTTCTTTCTTCAATAATTTCTTGCCTCCATGTATGCCAAATCAAATCTTCTGCAAACCAAATTAAGAAACAAAACTTTCTCCTCTTCTTAAGTATCAAAGATTGCATAATCCACTTCTTTTGATCAGCTAAGAAACTTCCTAAATCCTTCAAAATCAAGTCAAGATCACCCAAATCTCTGCTTAAGGTCATTTGAAGACAAATTAGGAAACATTTCCATAATTGTCTTGAAAACTTCCTTTTCAAGCATTCTTTTTCTCCAAAAGCATTGTGAACCTGCCAAAACATTAAATGAACTCAACTAACAAGTTTTTAACAAAAATAAACTAAAATAAAGCCAAAAAACATAGCAATATGTTAGGTCAAAATATGTTTCATCATGGACCACTAACATAGTCCATTAGAATTTGCTGTCGGGGATCATGTATTTCTGAAGGTCTCTCGATGAAAGGTGTGGTTAGGTTCAGCAAAAAGTGTAAGCTCAGTCCTCATTACGTCGACCCCTATGAGATATTGGAGCATATTAGAGCTATGGCTTATTGTTTGGCTTTCCGTCCAAATTTGTCGATGATGCATCCTGTATTTCTTGTTTCCATGCTAAGGAAGTACATGCCTCACCCGTTGCACATGATTGCACCACAGGATGTCCCGTTATATCAAGATTTGTCATACGAGGAGGAGCCAGTGGCTATATTGAATAAATAGGTGAAGTGACTCCGCTTGAAGGAAGTGCCCTTGGTGAAAGTACTATGGAGAAGTCAGACCTTAAAAGAGGTCAACTAGGAGTCGAAGGAGATTATATGCAATAGATATCCTCACCTATTTGGTACGTAATATATTCTGTCTTAAAATTTGAGGATCAAATTTTTGTAAGGGGGGAAGAATGTAACAACCCAATTTATAAAAATCTTATGATTTTTGGTTATTAATTAAGTTTAGGGACTTAATTGCTCAAATTAAAAGAATTTGGGATCAAATCGTAATTCTAGAAGGGTGAAATTGTAGAAATTATAAGACTGGGGGTTGATTTGAGAAATTTGGAAATTTGGGGTTAAGTTGAAAGTGACAGGGGTCAAATTGAAGAAAATAAAAAAGGCAGGGACTAAATCTAAAATGCGGAGGGATGAAATTGAAAGAAATCAAAGTTGAGGAATTGGATTGAGAACAAATCCTATGAGTTGGGTCCAAAAGTGGACCGAACAATGGGATGCCCATGCCGTGATGATGGTGGCAGATTTTTGGCTTGAAATTTGGTTTTGGTGTGCAACTTTGGCCATTAAGTGTTTGCCCTCAACCAATTTCAAGTTTGAAGTGAAAAATTGAGAGAGATTTGCTCTAGTTTGGCCGACTGATCTGCGCATAGCTAGATCTAGATGTCTACATTTTTAAATTGGTTTGATCGATTTTATTCCGATTAATGTCCATAGCTCAGTTCACCTAATCCAGTTTTACAACCCTTGGTCTTGATTTGGTCGAGCTAAGTTCAATAAAGCTAAAAATTTCTGGATTTTATGTCCTGAGTTTTGTTGTAGAAAATGGGTTGGGGGGTCAAGTTACCAGGTGAGGAAGATAGACTTGGATGGTATCTAGGTCTATGCTAAGTTGACCTAGCCGAGTTGACTTGGCTCATCGAGTCGACTTAACTAGGCTGGGTTGGGTTGAATTTGGGCTTGGGCTTGGGCTTAGTTGGGCCAAGGCTAGGCTGCCCCATTAGGTTGGGCCGAGTGGGCTGGGTTGGTGAGTTGGGCTTGCGTATGACAGGTTGGGCTAGGCCAATGGGTTTGGGCCATAGCTGTTGGGTTGGCCCTAGGTGCGTGAGTTGGGTCGAGTTCTGGGTGAGTTAACTCGATGAGTTGACTCAGCCCAGTGACTAGAATCAGTGAGTTGACTTAGCGAGTCAACTTAGCAGATTGATTTTGGGATATGTTATCCCAGGTTGGGATAGAATATGTCACACCCCACCCTTCCTAAATTACCCATGCGAGGCATGACAGCGGGGCAATGGCCAACACCTCCCGGTGTTTAAAATCCAGCAGCATGCCGGACACTGTGACCCCTCGTCATATCTGCTAGGGTAACCTGACCTGTAAAACATGTAACCTGTAGCATTTATATGCAGAAATATACTACTAAGTAATAAAATAATCTCATATTCCTAAACACATACTCTGCTTATGCAACAACCATAATAATCACATGCACAAACTAAGCATACCCCAAATGAATATTAAACATCTACTGAAGAACCCCAATAATAACAAAATGGTAAGCAACATTCAAAAATAAGATCTCTTTTTCTTTGCCTTATGGTATGACTACAAAATTTACTACAAAATTGTATTGCTACTAATCAGCCCCAAAAATATCCTGCTGGCCCACCTCCACTAGTGTGATGTGAACTAGGGGCGGATGCTCGGCAAATGATGATCAGCTGCTATGATCAGTTTGATACTGCAAAAATAAAATAGTATGAGAACTAAAGTCCCAGTGAATGGCACATCGCCTAAACTTAGCGAAAACAAAGAGGATTTTATAATAACATATATATAAACATGGTTAAAAGCCTGAGTAATCATAAACATACATGAATAGGACATCACAAAAAGTTTGCTTTATTTTTTGAGTTCACCATAATATTCATAAAAACAAAATAGCATAAAAGAGGCACAAACATCATAATCATGTACTACATAACATATAGCTCTGATCGGATATGCACAACCGACAATGTCTAAGGGCAGTAAAATATAAAAGCAAAGTCTGGCCCATACTCGAGCAAAATATGTTGGACGCTACTACACTGTGTAGCCTGCACCATGGGTCACCACTCCAGGTCAGACTGACACAGTCTGTGGTGTCTGAGACCCCGCTGGGTCCAATATCATAATCTAGACTGTAGATCTGCCACCTATCCCAAATGGCTACCCAACATTCTTAGTCTGAGTGCTGAAGCACCAAAATCTCACAAATCATAAAATCCACAATTATATTGGAATTCAGAACATAGACACTCTGTTTCCATGTTTTCATAATAAAATACATTCATGCTCTATAAAACAATTTATAACTATCGTAAAATATTCATTTTATATAAAAAAGAAAATCTAAGTTTAGAAGATATGCCACTCACAGTGTAGATAAGCTCTATGGATGACTGGTGGGATCTGTCCGGCTAGTATCAGGCTCGGCTTGGTCTCCTTCTCCTACAAATGGAGAAGATGCAAACATAAGTAAAGTAGACGTATGATGCAATGCATGCCAAAAGTTCTAGATACTCTAAATTCTACTTAACTTTGGAATTGTGCTCTTGCTCATTCTTCATGTTTTTATTTCTTTGAAAATCATCCTTGATCTCTTTCTTAGCTTAATTATGCTTAGATTTTTAATTTCATGAAGAGCTCTTTACAAGTCATAATTCATTTCTTCAATATCTTAATTTGTTAGAAAAAAAAAATGCTAACACTCATCTAAGAGGTTAGAACTCAAAGTTAGTGACCTCTTTGCCCTTATTTCTTTCTTAACTTATGTCCATGCTATAATCCCTCTTTAACCCTTATTTGTACCCTCTATCTTATGCCCCATATGAGGCTTACCACTCCCCCAAAGTTCTCTTTCAAAATCAGAATTTTTGCTTGAAGAATTTTCTGCACTTATGGCAAGATTTTCTCAATTGGGTAACCTTAGTTTTTATGCCAAATTTAGGTCTTTCTTAATACTTTCTTACTAAATTGGATTGTCCATCTCTTTAACCACTTACTTAGCTTGGTTTAGGACAGAATATGCCCTCTAAAATGGTTCAGCCAACATGAATAAATTGCAGAAATTTTCTGTCAGGAAATTTCCTGCACATCCTCTCTTGTTTACAAATTGAGCTATGCATGATTTTGAGGTAAATTCTTAATTTCCTAATTTTTCCTTTTTAAGTTAGATTAACCACCATCTAAGCTAACCATTAAATCTGGTTTTAAGCCCACTCCAGCCCCTAGAAATTTCATGCAACCCAAGGACCCTGCAGAATTTTTTATTGCAGAAAATTTTCTGCTCTGCAGTTTTTTTTCTGCTCTCCCTCATGACTTTACTACTTGAATTTTGTATAATTTGAGCTTAATTTGTGTCTTCTTTCAATTCCTTTCTTAAGTTAGGTTGATCATCATCTAAACTACACTTTAAACTAAATTTTTAACTCACTCTAACCCCCCTGAAAATTCAGCACAACAAGCTTCTCTGCAGAAAAATTTTCTGCTCAACCTCCTCCTCTCCAATTCCAGTTTCCAGCTTTGTTTTCTTCATCTTTCTTGTTTCATCTTCTCCTTCCTCCTCTCTCACACCATCTCCCCTGTTTCCCCCTGTTTTTCCAGTATCACATACAATAATAGAACTCCAAATCCAACCATAGAAATTCACAATTTCTCACAGCACAACCAGTTTTCAACAACTCCTTAAGGGCAACAAAACCATGAAATTTTTTGCTTCTTCATAACTTTCAGTTTTTCCAGCAAGGGTTCGGTAGAGTTGCAGAAAATTCCACATCATTTCAAGTTATTTAGATGAGATTAAATGGAAGCAAACCCAAAATATACAAGAATTTTACAAAATACAAGCAAAATTTAGAAGAATATAGGTTTATCTTACCTTTCTTCCCCCTCTTCTTCCTTCGCCCTCTTTCTTCTTTCTTTTTCTCTTCTATTTTCTCTCTTACACGGGCTGTCCAGATGAATCTAGAACCAAAGCAAGCCACTTCTACATATATGAAGCCCCTTTTTGAACAAAATTACAAAAATGCCCTCATTTGTTAAAATTTCAAATTCTCCCCATTGCCAAAAATATCTTTATACATAACCTTTGATTTAAGCAACCTATTTACATAATTAGTTTAAAAACTATTTGTCTTAGTCTCTGAAGTGTCAAATTCTTAGGGTTTTACTTTAAGAACCCCATTATGATTTATTTAAATATTTCATTTTTTTCATTATATCATATAAACTTTCCAAAATTCCTTAATTATTCTTTTCTCTATTTTAAATTCATAATTAGGATTTTATATAAATCCCCACTTAATCCTAAGACACTAGCATTTATATAATGCATGCAAATATATAAGATGATGCATGAATATGTAATGCATGGGTGCAAGTTATACATGCCCACTTGGATTGGAATGTGACAGAATAGCCAAGGTTGGGATAAGATATCCATGGTTACTAATTAAGGACAAAATTAGGGGCCGATTTAGTGGAAAATTGGTTGGTTCAGTGGAAACTTAGATTTTGGGAAGATGAGACCTATTCACAACTCTAGGGGGTTTAATTCATCAAAAAATCAACTAGTTCAATTTTGTTTAAGCCTGTTTTGTGTGCAAATGGCTTGGTTTGGCTTGATTTAAGCGTTTTAAGATCAGTTTAGTCTGGTTCTTGGGTATTTGAAGTCAATTTAATTCAATTCTAGGTTATTTGAGGTTGATTCAGTTTAGTTCTAAGGTGTTCATGGTTGGTTCAAGCCAGTTTAGGTGAGTTCAAGACTGGTTCAAGCCGGTTCAAGGGTTTTGGAGGCCGGTTTAGCATGATTTAAGGGTTTTTAAATGAAATGGATGTGTGTTCTTAAGTCATATGGGTTTTGGGTGATAGAAAATGAGCCTTAGGATTCGTGTAAGGGTGGCAAAGTGGTTTTACAGCCTGGTTTTGCGTGGTTGAGTCCTTTTTGTGTCGGTTTGAGTTATGGTTTTGATTGTGTGCTATTATGATTATAGATACATCGGCGAGGTGCAAGGTGACTGTTGAGTCATGGCAGGTGACTTAGGTTTCTAATTCGGTCTTGTTCTGTGAATGATGATACCCTTTCTATACATATATTTTTCTAAGTTTGATTTATGACATGGATACTGGTTTTGATGCATACGGTGTTTTGATTATATGCGAAATTTCTAGTATATGTATCAATTTGTTTTGAAATGTCAGTGAGCATTTGATATTACATGTTTTAACATTGATATGTTGATATATGAACTGTGTATGTGTATATGTGAAATGTTTTCTGTAAAGTGGGGAGTTGTACCATGTTATAAAATTGGAATGATAGGAGTTTGCACTACAGGACAACAATTTGTAGTATTTAGTGGTGAGTGCCTTGAGTTCGGTATGAGACTATGGTGCCTTGGACATGATGCACACTGTCATCATAAGATTGGGATGTCAAAGGCTCGACTAAAAGACCGTAATTTGTAGCGTCCAATGGTAAGTTCTCTAAGTCCAATGTGAGGCTGTGGTGCCTTGGGCATAATACACTCTGTCATGAGATATGATAACTGTATATGATGATACTCTCACATATATGTTTGATGTACTTATACTACTCACTGTGTATGAATATGTATGTTTTGGTATACGTTGTAGTGAATATCCCAGCATAACTTGAATAAGTATCATTTGTACTCATTGAGTTCAGTGACTTGTGCTTTATTATCTTTTTAGATCGAGTTGATTATTCGTTTTTCAGTTAGAGTTTGATGCTAGAGTCGATTTTTTGCCGACTTGATATATGTATGGGCGTGTTCCATTTTGTTATCATTTTGTACTCTAGTTGCTCCTTGATTTTCTCAAATAGGATTCTGGTTTTATGTATGAAGAGTTTGAGTTATACTTTGTAATAGGACTAGTACTATTAGTATGTTGTAGATGTGAGGCTTACTAGGGTTGGTGGATCATAGTATCGTGAAAGGCCCAATTTTGGGTCGTGACAAGAGACAGGGAAGATTAGGATAAATTTAGGGCTATCAATCAGTTAAATTTTAATTTGAATCTGATCTAAATCCAAGTTGAATTTTATAATTTGAATCCAATTACAATGCTTGATGAATTAAATTTGATTACAAATAGTCATAATCTGAAATAAATAGATAGGATATAGAATTAACTAACTTGATCCATTAAAGATTCGAATCCAAATTTTAATAATATTTTTATTAAATTAATAATTATATATAACATTTATAAAATTGAAATTTGTAGAGACTAAGTTGGAAAATCAAAGAATTGAAGGACTAATATAATTGATAAAAAAGAGTTGAGGGATTTGAATACAAAAGAGTATTTTTTTTCTTATCAGGTTAGTTTTTCTTTTCACATTCGTATTATTTATCAGATTTAAATATTGTTTAATAGATATAGATCTTATAAGATTTTAGATTATATTTAAATATAGAAATTAGTGATTGGATTTAGATTCAGATTTGCTTAATTTGATCTAATTCTAACCTGCTTACAGCCCTTGATAAACTAATTCTACCTTTACAGTGTATGATTTTTTAGCTCTTATTTAGTTCAATTTGAGTCTAATGCAAATATAAAACCAAATGATAAATCAAATTCCGTTTTTTAACCCCAATCCTACTGCTACAATCACTGAAAGTTGACCCTACTCCTATTTTTGCTACCAAAATCATTTGGAAGCTAACCCTTGGATCGCATGGAAGTTGTTGGATTTATGCAATTTTGTTCTAGAGAGCTTCAAAGTTCAGACTTGATCTATGATTTGATTTTCTGTTCAATTTCAAATGCTTGCAATTCATTCTTTGGAATAAGGAAGGGAGTGAGTTGGAGGGGGAAGGTGGAAGGGGGAGGGGTGGGTGATGTTCTCTCTCAAACTTGCTCTGTGATTTCAAATGTTTGCAATTTCGAAATGGGAAGGGAAGGGAGAATGGGCCTGGCCAACGCAAGAATGATCTATGACTGCACATGGATGGGGAGGCTTGGCCATTGGATGATCAAATGATCTGGTCAGAGACAAATGGTTCTTCTTCCACTCGTTGATCTGCCTAGATTGGGGCCTGTTCAGCTCTTCTTCTTGTCGCTGATCTATTCAGATCTATTAAAAGAAATAAATCTCTTCTTCATGGAGTAACATTGAAAACGAAAGACTAACGGCCTAAGATGATGATGAAGAAAACGACGACTAGTTGATGATGAAAAAGGTAGTGGTTAGTGAAAGCAAACGTAGAGGACATGAGGGAATATTTAGTAATTTTATCAATAAATAGTAAGATTACAAGTGTCCAATACTAATATTTAAATTATTGTTTAAGTGGAATAGAAACTATATCACATCCTTCATATCAAGAGAAGCTATCTTGATTTATTCAGATAAATTAGAATAAATTTTTCTACCCGAAATTTTTTGTCTCAATCGTTACCTTACATGCAAACTCCACTCTTATACTGTGAATCAAACAGGGCCTAAGAGTGTTACCAGAATGCACTACTCCTTTAAAAAATTCTTAATTTGAAGAAATTTTATAAAAGATAATGCTGTGAGACCTAATTAATAGGCCGGAAAAAGTAATGATTGAGAGTTGGAGGTTGGCGTTGAACGGCATCTCCAAAACCCTGGGCCCTTATCAGTATCCAAGCCCATTAGGCCATGGATGCGAGCAGAAGGTTACAGCCTTTCTTTCATTACTAAAGTTTGATATTAATTTCTTAGGTGTATGATTTTTATATCCAAGTAATCAATTATAGCTATTGTGAATATTATATATATTATATATATAACAAAAATGACACTAAAATAAGTCAATGGACACGAGAGGACTCTTGGCCTGTATAAAAAAGGAAGAATTGAAAAGAAGTAAAAGCTAACCATCATTAATTATATAATCTAACTTATACATCACATGCAAAACTTATTATTTTGTTTTGATTTTTACTAAATCTGTTTTTTTAATCAAATATGCATTGTTTAAGCAAAGTTGGGTATATTATAATGAAGGAAAAAAAGACTATTATTAATTAAATTATCATGCGTGTAAAGACAAGAATTTAAAGGGTTGCCACATCATTTATACCATTTATGATTTACACATTCTTGGTTTTCCTTAACAAAGAAAAGTACATGGAAAATTGTGGTATATTTTTTCTTAACAAAGAAATATATAGAATTACGTATATAACCTATAAAATATTGTTAGCAAAACCTTATTTTATTATATTATGAAAATTTCTTTCACAGCCTAAAATGGCATACTACAATACAGCTCAAGTTTTCTTTTTTTTACTAATAAATGAAAGTGATATGTTATTGAATAAAGGTCACCTGCTATAACTGATCTTTCGTAATAGAATTTAACTATTGACTTTTCTAAAGAAAATAAAAGGTTGAAAAAAGCCAATATAATGAGATTATGAAAAGCCAAGTGTCTCAAGAACTGAAGGAACCACAAAGCTTTTCAGGATATGGAGGAGTTGAATTTTTGTTTTGACAAATTATTTTGTAACTTTTCCGTGGCCTAATACAAAGCAGTTAGAATTGACCCATGAATGTTGCGTTGTTGGAATGTGTCTGCTGTACATTTTTCAAACTAAAATAAGATCAGGTTTTACTAACAATATTTTATAGGTTATATACGTAATTTGATAATTTATGTTAGTAACTTTTAAATAATATTTTTAAATTTAGTCTAGGGTTCAAGTCAGTAAAATCATTGTGTTACACTTTAACCGGTTGAACTCATAAAAATAAATAAATACATACTCATTACCCTCTTACTTAGATTAAAATTATCATTACATCTCGATTATATATACATACATGGTAGAAATTTAAAAAAAATACTAAAATTTAGCATATATGTTTGATTAGAATTTTTTATATACATTTTTATTTTCTATTTATAATATTATAAATTTTAAAAAATTATTGATCTAAATATTGTAGTATCGAGGAGTCGAGTACGGAAGATTTGGAAACGCGGGACCACTTTCAAAGTCGGTCTCCATGACCTTCCTTCCCTTAAAAAATGAATAAAATTTATATTTATTTATTTTTTTAAGGAAGTCGGGTTTGACAAACCCAAATTTCCTTAATATAAAAGAATAATTTTTCTTATTATTTTTTGGAAATCAAGTGAAGTTGAGTCCAAAAGAAAAAATAATTTTTTTATTTTTCTCTTTTAAAAAATCAAAAATATAAATAAAATAAATAAATAATAAATTTATTTTCCAAAATAAACAAATAAATAGAGCTTTTATTTTTTTAGAAATTAATTATTTTTTTTTTTATTTTTGGGAACTTCAACTTTCGTTGCACTCGACTTTTAAAGAAAAGGAAAAATATAAATAAATTATAAATAGAAGGAAAAATAAAAATATTTTCTAAAAATAAAAATATTTATTTTTTCTTTTTGAAAATAAATTGAATATTTTGATTTATTTGTAATTTATTTATATTTATTTGATTTTCCAAAAAAACAAAGAAAAAAAAAATTTCTTTCGCGAAGTCAAGTTCTCTACCCTCGATTTCCAAAAAGTAAAGCGAAAAATAATTTTCTTTGTTAAGCAAAGTGGGGCTTCGTAAACCCGACTTCTTTCAAATACAATATGAATAATAAAAATATATAACACGACTTCGAACGTAACTTCTCAGTCCCAACCTTTTTTTTGGAAGTTGGGTCCTCAGCTAAAATCGTGTCCTGTGCGTCCAACATGTCACAGTGTTTACCATATTTCGATAATAAATTTTCAAAATCATAATATGGTAAATAAATAAAATAATTATGTGTATAAAGAGTAGTTTTGATAACGTACTTGGAATAAATATGGGATCAAGATATTCGCGCAATAGTTATTTGCCATCTGTTTTATGCTTTCTCTTCATTATCGGTTGGAAAATTGAAAAGGCGGGCAACAAAATGCTGAGAAATTATGTGGACAAAAAATGAAGATTAAAGAAATATGTGGTGACGAGTCGCACGGTCTTTTCGGATTCAACAACATTGTAATTATTGCATTTACGTCTAATCTGCAAGTGTGAAACACTCTAGCCGACACATCCCATCCCATCCCGCGTGGGTAATGAGGGCAGTGTTTGGGTCGCCAGTTTTCAATTAAACGGTGACCTTCACCACCAATTTGAAATTTTTACGGCATGTGTGGTGGCTGCAGTGTTAAGAGAAATGGTGGTGAGATGGCGGTGGGCAGTGGGTACCAAGTGCTATGGAGTGTCACCGTTTAGTCGTTTCAAAGATTTTATGGTCTGTTTTAATTTCAGTTTAAAAATTAAGATCTGATTTTATTAAAAAAGTTCCAGGTTTTAGACAAGGAAATTACCTTTTGGGTTTAAATGGGCACCTCCTTTTAAGAACCTGTTCACCTTCATAAATTAAACTGAACGAGAATTGAATTCGTTAGATATGGTTCATAAAAATTATGAATTAGAATAGAAATGGTGAAAGTCGAACTAATTCTAATTCTAGGTTTTTACAGTTTTGGACCGTTTTTCAATTTCAATCCTTCATTATTTCGATTTAATATTTGTTTTGGTTAAGGTTTCAATTCGGTTTTAGTTTTGATTTAACTAAAAAAATTAAATTCTAACTTGTAGTAGATTTAATTTTGTAAATATTATTTGGGTTATAAAATATTTTTAAAATATTATAAATATTAATCTTGTAAATATTTTTTTAAATACTAAACATAAAAATAAAAATTAGTAAAATATTTGAATTTAATTACATATCAATTGATCTGTCTTCGTATTCCCTTGAAATTTAGAAAAATTAAAATGTCACGACCCAGACCCGGGCCCATAAATGGCACTAGAGTTCTCGATCCTAATCAATTTTACAATAATAAAGTCATACCCAGAAATCAAACAACTCATATATATACATATCATACAATTCAAAAATACAAACATGATCCTATCTAAGTGATATAGGGAACTCCAAAATACAAAAACAGATAAATAAAAGAATTCGCTTGTACATCGATCTACTCGTGAAGCGAAGCTCTGAATACTGGTCTTAGGAAGATGAACGGTCAAGTCAATTTGGAAGAATAATAAAATGTGAGTCATAAAACTTAGTAAGTAGAGATAATACTTAAGCTCTGCATGATGAGATATGTATCACATAACCAAACCAAACATACACATACACACATATGTAGTGAGCAGTATCAACATTAAACAACATGTAGGAGTACAACAAATCTCACCATGAGGCTAAGCCGACAAGAGATATCACAATCGAAGCCATACTCCATCTCACAATTGGAGATATTACAAGCACATCAAATAGCCATCTCCTGATCAGAGAAATTCTCCATCTCATGATCAGGCTCAAGTCAATCACATGTCATGCTTCCGGTCGGAGGCATCCTCCATCTCACGGCTAGAGCAACACCACCTCATTGCATAGCACAACTCCCCACATGTCAATCAATAGATTATATATATATATATGTATGCATACATAATCATATCACATAATCGATGACAAAATATATTAACATAACTCACTATTAGCTTATAAAACATATAACACGTATTCCAAGTAGTGTAGACCAAAGTGTAGTGAGAAACAAAAACATAAATTCCATCATGTCGGAAAACATAGTATAAAATGCATGCATAGAGAGAGTATTATCACCACAATATAAGCCAAGTCAAAAAGGAGTGCCTCGAGTCACTTCCTGACTCGGTGGTCTGGGTGTGCTTCTGCCGGCGAATCAGCAATCAAAACTACACAAAACTGTCACAATTTCCAAAATCAACATAAGAACTGATCTTGATAGCCTAAAACCAGCTCAAATCTCACCTGGCACCTTAGCATGCACCTCAAGACATGGCTACCCATCACCAGGATCCACGCAACTCATTAACACTCAATAACTCAGCTTAACAACTCTCAATCATAACGAACCAGCCTCCACAACCCTTGAACCAAATGAACCGACCACCAAAATCCTCGAACCGGTCTAAATTAACTTAAAACTTACTCAAGCTCGACTAGATCAGCCACGAACTCAAAATCAAATTCAAGAGGCCTCAAAACCCTAGGAACTATCCTGAATCAGCCAAAAAGGCCCTAAACCGCCCTGAATCGGGCCAAAGACCATAATCCTAAGCATCGGCACATGAACCGAGCCTGGTTCACATGAACCAACCATTCAAAAATCACCAAACTGCATGATTAGCTAGATTTCATCATGTTGAACAAGGAACCAGTTCAACTTTCCCAAGAAATGGCCTCAAAACCAGTGAACCGGTCGTCTAAAGGGTGCTACATTAAACTAGCTGGTTCACCTTGAACCGCTTATCCAAAATTTTCCAAGACCACCTAGTCTTATAGCCCCCATCCCACTGGACCAGGAACCGGTCCAATCATTGAGAGAACGGTCTAAAAAGCCCTGAACCGGCTAGTCAAATCCTCGGTCAACACTGGCTAGTTCACACTGCACAGAATCCTAACTCTTATTATTTAATTAATAAATTTCAGTTTATTAAATTCCTACTATCCCAATCTCTTCCTACCCCAGTTGGGCCTATCCCTAGGGATGGTATAGACAATTCTCTCTGAGTCAACCCAGATGGGTTGACTTGTCCTCTTTTAACACAAGGTTGAGTTGACTCTTCGAGTCAACTTGGCCTGGTCTTTCAGGCCTATCCGGCTTGGGCCAGCTTGCAACCTAGGCCTGCACATCACCCTTCCCTTGGCAGGCCAACCCTGGCCCAAATCAGCCCGGCCCAGCTGAGACAAGACTTGGGCCCTTTCGAGTCTTGTCTCTCTCACACAGCAACCCCAGTTTCAAACTCAGGTGCTTGCAAATCATCGCCAGCCCTAAAAATAAGAAAAACTAAAAAAAAAAAAACTGACTTACCTCAATCAAATGGTGGCCAAAATTTGGAAACCTAAGATAGGCAAGCCTTGTAGAGCTTTAAAACTAAACAAAACTTGATCAAAAGACCGAAAAATCGGAAGAATGCACTTGCGAACATGGACGGATTGCCAACTACCCAACCTCAAATTTTCTCTCGTTCTTCACACGATTATAGCAATAAACATGGGGCTTGTGTGTGCTTAGCTAAATAGGCTAAAATGGTGTGAAAATATCAACAAAATAGGCTGAGATTTGCGGCATGGGTCAATCAATCGGTTAGCGGCCGATTTTGCAGAAATTTTCTACCCTGTCCAATCAAGCCCTAAATGCTTGATTTTCTTTCAATTGAGTCCCCTCAAATTTTTTGATTTAGCCCCCAACTTTTAATTTCATTCAATTAGGCCCCTTTACTTGATTAATTGATTAATTCTTAGTTAAATAGATTTTAGGGTCATAACATAAAATTCACACAATTCTCTTATCGTAAATAGTATATCTCCTTATCTTTTCATTATATGCTGTTTTGATTATCGTTCCTTCATCCTTTTCCTAATTTGGTTATATGATAAATTCTTATTATCTATACAGGAGTTTTATCCATTTATCAACATGTGATTGACTGTCAACATTTGTTAGAAATGTGCTTGAATATATTTCACATAATATTTAGCCGCCTATACTAAAAATTTGTTCAAACTTGAGGAGAACCTCCTTGGTCATTTTATTCTTTCTAAAAATATCATTAATCATTTACTTTTATTTTTTTTTAAAATTTATGGCACAATTTTCTTCCATGTAGGAATTTATATAAAATTAATAATAAAGGGATAAATATACAATGAGAGGATTAGGAAACATGGCCTTTCTTTTTCTTATTAATATATGTTTGAAATATTATATTCTCCAATATATTGCAGATAAATAGAAATAAAATAAAGATTTCATATCCTACGTTTAAAATTCAAAATTATAACTTAAGTTTTTTATTTTATTATATACATTGTATGTATATGTTTTTAAAAAGTAAGTGAAAATAGAGAAAAAAAAGTAAATATGAAGAAAAGGAAAACAATTTTTCCACAGTTCAAGATTTCACGATTACCCATATCAATCTTGTTTAGTATTCACAATTCAATTCAATTCTAGTCTCATAGTTTTGTGATAGTTTCAATTTTAAAAATAAAGAACCTAATTGCATCATGAAAGCTCTGGTTCAGGATCTGATTGGACTAGAATTAGTCGGTCCAATTAGGTCTCCTTTTTTACCAATTTGATCCAAACTAGTTTCTATTCTAAACGTGAGCCATGGCTATCTAATAGAGCCAGTTGACTTGGTCATTTAACTTAAGTTTTAAAATATTTTATTCTAATTACTTTAGTTTTATGATGTTTAAAAGTGATTTTGAGTTCTTTGATACACACACAATCATATTTGAAGTGTTTAAAAGTCTACTTTTAGGTTCTCCTTCTCTTCATTTAAATAAGAAAAAAATAAAATTAAAAACAAATTTTAGAAGGATGAAAAAGGGGTGCTTCTAGATGTTTAATTTGTTTAAAATTTTTTCTTAAATCCAAAATTACCCAAAGAAAATTTTACATACATTTTTATTTTTTTCAAAATTATTTTTCTCGTAAGTAAATTGTAAAAGTTACATTTCAAACATTAACTTTCTACTTTCAAGAACTTTATAACATGTTTATAAACATATCCACTTTTTGATTATAATATATTTCAATTTACTTCTACTTTAAATTCCAACAGCTGATTTTCTAAAAATATTTGTAAACATCACCTTGGTTTATGTGCAGTTAAAATTATGAGAATTTAAAGAATTAATTTCTATCATAACAAAAAAGAAAAAATGAAAATTAAGACAAAATTAAACTAACAAGTTTTCTAATTTAATATCTTTCTGCAATTCTTTCTTTCTTTTTTTTTTCAATATTTGGTAATTACTAAACACCCAAAAGAATTGCTTTGTACTTTGTTAAAATCAACAAAAATACCCAATCCGTGCCCAAAGTCCTTTTACCACCAAGAAAGAACCCCCAAGATACAACCACCCAAAAGGCATAGTTCCTGTTTTTACATTTGCAAAGGTACAACCATCCAAAACATGTTTCTTCCAACTGGCTGCCATCATTCGATTTAAACGGCACAGTTTCACAAGTCACATGATATCCTTCTAGGTTTCTATCGAGACGTGTTGCTTTTTTACACCAAAACTCTTCATTGACTTTTTCTTGTATGGGTTCAAGACAACATAAAATTCACAATCATAAATAGTAAATTTCTCATAATTTATTTTTTTGACTTTACTAAATAAAATCCAACTAAAGTAGTGTGCGTATTAAATTAATTAAAAATAATTAAACATTTACACATAAAAATACTTATTTTTGAAAATCAAGCACTAAGGATGTAATCAGAATCAATTATTGATGAGGAGGAAACCATAGGCAGAATTAGAAACAGAAGGGGGGGGGCGCTAAAGTTTAGATAAAAATAATTTTTATGAATAAAAAATAAATTAAAATATTAAATTACTTTTTATAGTAAAACAATGTAAAAAAAAATCTAATTTGATGTTGTAGGAATGGGTAGTCACTAAGTAACCTTTTTGTTTAGGGCTTGTTTTAATTTTTCATATCTTCCACAGCTTTTTTTCCCCCTCAAAAGGTAGAAAATATTTTTTTTAAGTTTGAAAAACGTGGTCATAATAAAAGTCCTAATCTTTTGACAAAATCTTAAAAAATAAACATAAGCACACTTAACAAAAATAATTAGAAACATTGTTCAGGAGGCCCAAATAGTATTTTAATCAAATTATATAGGGCTATAAGTTATCCATTAAAAAGAAAAAGAAAAAAGAGGATGAAGTGAATTTCAGGAAGGGCAACAAGTAATAAACCTTCAAGCTAAGAGAGGCGCCAGAAAATTAATTAGGCGTGGCCATAACGTAATAATTTATCAAATTGGCTGTTGGGGGAAACTAAGTTGGGGTCATTGCCCCATGAACCACCTTCTATTTGGTAATATTCAGTAATAAGACAAGATCAATTAAAGTGCTTACGTTAGCATGAAACTCTAGTATAAGTATCAAACTCTTCTATAAAAACTAAACTCTCGTTTCAAATTTACTTTTAAAAAAATTAAAATTTGTCCAAATCTAATTTGAAAGATGAAATTAAATTTTATTATGAGATGGATTTAATTAAACCTCAGATCATTTCTAATTTATGTTTTATGGAAATAAACTCTAATTTATTTTTCACAATATAGTCCATATTTATCAATACAAAAAAATTATAAAATCAAGTTGTTTAAAATTTTAAATGGGTAAATTAGTTAATATTTTTTTAAAGCGTAACCTATAAAAAACTATAATTATATTCATATTTCATCAACAACAACAACAATAACAGTAGCAACAACAACAACAGTAATAATAATAATATGAATATAATTATAATTATCAATTTCTAAGTGTGAAATCATGTAATATATAAAAATTTTTAAAATTATTACTAAATAATTTGTACTTAAATATTTTAAATTAACGGTTCTAATTTAAGAAACTGGTGGGGTTAAGTAACAGTTCTCAAGAAATTATAATAATTATTATCATTTTGAATATAAACTTTTTATATATTTGAGAGTAAAAATATGATAATATGTAGATTGACAATTCTTGAAACAAACGAAATTTGCTCTCTTTGATCAAATGATATGATAATTTGATCATTAGTTGAAAACTCATCATTAAACTCACCTTCTTAATTTTGTGAAATCAAACAAGAAGTTAATGGTTTTAATAAAATTCCTTTTTAAATATCTTTTAGTAAAATAAAATTTTAATAATTAGGTTTAAAGAGAATTTCTATATAAAAAAGTTATTGTGCACTTATTCTCACTTATTTGTTAAATGATTAATTTTTATAGCAAGCAAATTATATATATATATATATAAAATCACCTGATACTAGTATAAGCGTAAAAATATTTATATCAAATTTTATTCTATTGACTGATCAAATTAATAAATAAAATTAATTAATTTTTTTTTTAAAAAAGATAACTGTAAATTAGTATAATAAAAAATAATTATAACCAATATCATATATTTAATTTTACTAAATTTATGATATAAAATTTAGTATAAATATTTGATATTTATATTAATACTAATTGATTTATATATATATATATATATAAAGTAAGCTTAAGTTTATCTTTAAAATTATTGCATGCGTAGCACATGTAATTCCAAGTTCCACGTCCATAATTACGTTTGTCTTTTCTTACGTCTCGTAAATTTTCTCCACGTGGCTCTGAGTGTCATATTTTTAATGATAATTACTCTTATTAGTGGCATGTTTGGCATGGAAAGGGCATGTAAGTGGGTAGATTACGCAATTAAATATTGTTTAGTGTTCATTTTTGTCAGGGTCGATGATGGATAACTGACACTGGTGTGAACAAATATGAACCAGCGGCGACCATGTTCAAGGGTAGCAGTTGGGCTGTTGTGAATCACGAGTTTGAATCTGAAACTCTATCCTCGTTATTTAAGGCTGCTTGTCTTTTACTAGGATAAGTTTTGGCCACCACAACTGACTACTCAGTTTAGACTTGAATACAACTTTTTTCCTCTTTCCGTGAAGTGACTAGGAGCTAGTAAAATCATATTAATTAATCAAATTAAATTAAATTAAATTTTAATTTTTTTTTAATTTTAATTTAATTTAATTTGATTTGATTTAGAAAAATAATCTAAAATTATGATTTAGTTTGGTTAAACTAAACCAAATCATTTTAAACTAAAAATCAAAATTTTAAAAATTCTTTATAAAAAATATTAATATATACACACACTTAATATATTTATATAAATATATGTATATGCACATATATTTATGTTGTATATAAATATATAGATACATATATATATATATAAGTACATACATACATGTATATGTATGTATATACATATATATACTTATATGTGTATGTACACATGCTAACATACACACATACATACATATAAATTTTTATATTTATTTACAAATATAAAAATATATACATGTACATATAATTATATTGTATATAAATATATAAACACATATCTATGTATACATATATATATATATACACACATGCACGCACACAAGAATATGTGTGTGTATGCGCACGCATGCATGCGTACATGCATACATATGTATTTATACATACATTTATACCTATCCATATGTTATGTGTGTGTATGTGTATATGTATGTATGTCTATTTGTACACACACACATGTATATATACATACATAAATACATAAATATATGTATTTATATTTATGCATGTACGTATATACTCATATGTATGTCTGCATGTATACGCATACATATATATTTTTATATTTATATGAATATATATATATACATACATGAATATATACATATATATGTTATGTATGTGTGTGTATATATATGTATATATATACATGTACACACACATACACATACATGCATATACATGTATATTTAATAATAGAAAATTAAATAAATAAATTATTTAAATTTTAATTAAATAAAAAAAAATTAAACTTAAAACCAAACCAAACCGAACCAAACTTTTAGGTTTGGTTTGATTTGGTTTATAATTAAATTGGTTTGGTTTAGTTTTAAAAGTATTAAAACCAAAAAATAAACTAAAATATCAAAAATCAAACCAAAATTATGATTTGTAAACCCTATAAGTGATAGCAACGTTCAAATAATTTTAATTTATGTACACACACACACACACACACATATATCAATGTATAAAATTAAATACAAATTAATTTTATAGGCATCTTAAGACACTTTATATTTATAAAGATGAATTAAGTTTGATTTCGTGAAAGTATTTCTTTGAAAAATAGAATTATAATATTTTAAATAAAATTAATTTTAAACTGTAAAATTTTATTGGCCAATTCAATAGGTTTCATAGCTAATTTAGTGAGTTTAAAGGTCCAGTTTAGTAATATTTTGACTGACAGACTATTAAGATTTGGTTGAAAACTGGTTTAATATTTTAATGGTTGGTTTAAAAGATAATTAGATCAGTTTATTATTTTATAGGCCTGGTACAAGATTTTAGTACGTGAGATATGGTTTATTTGATTGGTTCAAAACTTTAAAATTTTCTATGTGAGTTTGAATATGAAAACCTAAGGATATATTTAGGTTTTGGAGGGGAATTTAGTATTAAATTAATTTTGAGACATATTATATTGTAAAATAAGAATTTTGATTATTTCTAAAATCATATGTTCGACTCTCAATGAGCCTTATTGATGACATTCAGAGTTCGTAATTCTTCAATATTATGAGTAGTAATACATATTTATAGATTGTTGTTTTCTATATTTGATAAATGTTGAGTTTTACATGAACTGTTTATAAAATTCAGTTATTTCGAAATTAAAATTTAATATACTATAAAAGCTCACAAGGGACATATATGGCATTTTTTGATTTGTTTGGAAATTACTGAACTATTGATTTTCATTACTGATGTGTTTAAAAACATTGAAATTCTATAAACTAATTTTTGTTAATGTTATGATTGGACAAATTGGAACTGTCTCTGTTAAACTCTGAAAAATTATTTTATGGGAGTATCGAACGGTTAGGACACTGTAATTAATAATAATATGCATTAGACTCGGTGCACCTTAACTTGTATTCTCAGATAGTAGGGGTGATGTTAGACTACTACGTGGAAAGGCTTGTTATGTGTGTATCGGCAAACTAAGATGTCGTCACTCTGTTATATGTGTATTTGTTCAGTTCTCTATTACGAAACTCCCTAAGTTTGTATAAGTAGAAATAAATCCTAATTTATAATAAAAGTATTTGATATATGTCCTTATCGTGTAAGTACGTATTATTATTTATTAGATTGGTAAACTCATTCTTTTATTTTCTAGACTTATGTTTGACTTTACCGACAGATCCTACAGTATAAGAGGAGTCCGTAGTTCTGCCAACATGATTTCTAATCTTAGTAGTTAGTTCTCATTCCTTTTCAGTTTAATACTATTAGTTGTTCATAGTAATTCTATTGATCACAAATAAGTGTTTGATGTAAAGACATGGTTTGAGACTTATGTTTTTATTTTAGACTTTGTTTATATTTGGCATTAATAGTTTCCAATGAAATAATAGCTTTTACATATGAAAGACTTTCGAGGTTGGATCTTATCCTAATCTTAGTGGCGGTTATGGATTCGACTTTCCAGGCCATGACATGACTTATCACCCAATCATCCATCTTTTCTACATCCGATACGGGATTTATGACATAGAGCTCTACTTCAATCCTTGATGCCTATTAAGATATTAATTGCCACTGGTACATTATCATATTGTCAGAAAATATACCTATTAAGATATACAGTACCTCCACTTATAACCTATTCATCCCCTTTTCCACATCCAATATGAGATTCATGATAGAAGTTTAATTGTTAAGAGGGTCGTGTAGGCTTTAAAAATTAAATAGGTGCTCATATCAAGTATAAATATTTAAGAAGGTAATTGGTAGTATATTTTTTTAATTTTTTGAATTTATTGGTTACAATCGACTTGACATAGTTTCAAGATAAGTATAAAATCTTAAAATATATTAAAATCTTAAAAGCCTAATTCATAACCCTTTGACTTACAACTTATTATTATAAAAATCCCATTCATTTTTATGGAGAAAAAATTTTAGAGTGAAAAAAGTGAAAAAATTTTAAGAGAAAATGTTAGAAAGTGAAAGTTGAAAAGATTTATCTGGAAAACATTTAGAGAGATAGGAAGTTTAAAGATTATAGACAGAAAAAATTCAAAAAAATTAGAGAGAGAGTTTAAAGAATTTAGGGGGAGAAAATTGAAAAAAGTTAAAGAGAGAAAGCTGAAAAATTATAGAGAAATAATCAAAAAATTAGAGGAACTTTAGAGAAAAAAATAGAAAAGAGAAAGTTAAAAGAAAATTTAGGATGAAAAATTTTGAAGGAGTAAAGTTAAATTTAGATGTTAAGCAAGTTAAACTTTTAAATTTACTTAAAAGGTGGGTACCGAATAACTTGTAAAAAATTCTAATTTAATTTATTAAGAATTAAAGCATAAAAGTTTAGAATCTTATAACTAGGAAATTTTCAATCAACTCTCATGAACTATATATGGGAGGTCTTTTGGGCTGTTACATACCTATATCAAAGTTATTTGTATATGGCCAATCTAAGTTTCCTTGTACTGAAGTATACTTGTAGATTTATATAACTAATGGTGGTTATTAGAATTCAGAGTTTCACTTTTTGGTAGCAGATTTATTTATTCATTTATTTGGTGGTATTGCTGAAAAATTTGTTGATCTCACAAAGGGAATATATAGCAGATAACAGGCTGTGTTAGATGTCAAATTTCTTTTCTTTTCTTTTTTTTTTTCCTGAAGAAAAGGAATTGAAATTTCATTCATAGACCAGAGATAGCTCTGCAATGGCATCTTCAAGGACCTTGAAGAACAAAAAATCTCCCAACTTAAGAGCCTTAGAGAATTACCCTTTATGTAAAACTAAATCAGACCCAACAATATATAATAAACCCAGCCATCAGAAAATCCACCCAAAGCTTACTAAATTATTCCTTCTTCCTGTACACAACATCCTGGAAATACATTATTTATTGGGTGAAATGGTAATAATATAATATTTTTTAGCAAAACATAAATAAAAAGAAGCTCTATGCCTTACGGGCCAAACACCATCCTGTTTATGTGCCAAGAAATTATGTTGGTGTCTCAAGTTATTGAATACATTGTTATGCCCTATGCGGTAAAATATAGGACAAAGGAAAACAAAAATTTAGTAATTGTTTAGCGTTGATGCATAGTATACATGTAAAGTGGCGGATTTTATATAGTCCTTATGCTGGTCTTTTGAGCCTTTGAAAGTGGATCTGTGTTGAAATTGGATGCAAGGATGAGATTTCAACCTTTTTTAAGTAACAGGATAAAAGGTTGAGTAAATTAAAAGCGTAGGAGTTGAAGTGATAAAACCAATAAACTAAAGGAACTAACAGTGCAATTTATCATAATTTCAATAAAGATATTGTTCTAACTTCTTTCTTTCTTCCTTTCCTTTTTTTTCCCCCTCATTTCTTCTTCAAAAATGAGGCTAAAACGCTAAATAGAATAAAGCCCAATATTTCTATACATGATTTAGCTAAGGGGACATTTGATAGTATGGATTTTATTAACTTAATTGCTGTATTAAATTTATGAGATATTAACATCAATTTAAATTCAAAAAAATTCCAAAATTCTAAAACTTTTATTTTTAGCTCTTTAATTTTTTCCATATACAACTTACTATAAAATTTTATAGAAAATGACCAATCAATATGGCCTAGTAATTTTAATTACTTGGGGAGTTAAAATATAAAATATTTATATTCAAAATTAGAAAGAAAAAAATTATGAATTAAGAACATTTATATTTCTAAAATACTTCTAGTATTACATCTATTATAAGTCTAAATCTGTATAATTACAAGAACAAATCTGTGTAGTTACAAGAATAAATATGTATAATTATAAGTATGTATCTTATAATTAGAAATCGTAAAATAATTATATAGATATATACTTATAATTATACAAATTAATACTTATTATTATTTAAAATTTTACTTATAATAGTTATAGTAATAATATTTTGGAAATATAAACATTGTTAACTAAAATTTTTTTTCTTTCTAACCTCTAATAATAATATTTTATATGTTTACTGTTCGAATCATTATTTTTACTAGACTATCTCCCTTAATAATTTTCCTAAAATTTTATTCATGTTGGAATTCTACTGCTCACGGCAACTCGTCTACTATAAGCACAGCTTCATTCTTGATTACTAAAACGTATGTTTTTAAAATTTTTATAGCTTCAAAGATGCTATAATTTCAATATTAAAAAATAAAATTTAGTCAAAAAAAAAGCAACAAGTTCAAAATTATTTATATATTTGGGTACTAAATAAATTTTTAAATTCTTAAATCAACTTATAAAATAAATTACAAAATAAAATTCGTTGGGTTTTTAAATTAACTTATGAAATTGAAAAAATTTTAATATAAGCAAATCAAAATTTAAAATCTCATAAATTTAAATTTGCCGAACATCCTTGAGTGGCAAATAAGTGATGGCTTCAAGGTCTACGTGGAAAAAGGGAAGTCGTTATTTCTGTGCCCCACTAGTATTATTTATCCATTGTCACGATGAACATATGACACGCCGGGCAACTTGCTTAGCCTGAAAAAGGAAAAAAGAAGAGATAAGGAAAGACAGAGAGAAGAGACAATAGCCCGATTCTATTTTTGGGAAAGGGTAAAAGTCTAAGAACTCTTCTCACAAGAACTCAACTCTTATAGCGTTCATGCTCACACCCTATTATTTGAAGCATTCATTTACATCTCATGCCTCCAGGCTACGAAAACTTGGATTTAACAAGAAAAAACTGCAAAAACTTATTCTAAAGTAGATACGAAATTTTCATATTTCTCCAGCAAATTTATGACATAAAAAATCCAATTAGGTTAAAGGGTCCATAAAGCCATGTCCATGTCGTAAGTAGCCATTTCATCCCAAGTTGCAGATGTGATTTCTTCCAGCCCCGGAGGTGAAAGTAGCAATCCCTCCGCCATGCTATCAAGTAAACCCGGCATGTTAAACAGTTCCTCCTCATCGATATACACTACCTTCTGATCTGAACCCTCCAATTCACTCACCTCTCCTTCCGAAAGGCTTCCTTTCCACTTTGGATGAGAACTTGGGGATTTAGTAGATGATGAGGAAGAGGGTGAGGCGGGGTGAAAAACCCTAGCAGCTTGAACAGCCGCCAGCTGAATATCCCTAGCCGACGACGACTTAGCTCGCGGAAGGGCATGAGCACTGTCGGGGAATTGAGCTTCGCTGTTGGACCGCGAGGGATAGGGCAGCGGTGTCATAAGCCCTAGCAGCCATTTCAGGGGTGGAAAAGGTGCCCAACCATATCCTTGACTTCTTGTTGTTGGGGTCCCGGACTTCGCTAACCCATTTATCTTTCCTCTTCATACGAACCCCACTGTAAATTGGGTGGCGCGTCTCTTTGAACTTCTTTCTTCCTGCCTTTCGCTTGTGCGCTACTGAATCACTTCCTTTGAAGTTCATTTTGCAACGTTTGGGATCAGAAGAAGAAAGAAGGGGCTTAGGGCTTCTGGGTTACGAGGAAATTTTTTGGCTGTGTGTAGAGAGAGAGAGAGAGAGCTTTTGTGTTAACATGGCAAGTTGCCACTCGTTGGCGTGCCCTTTATATGCTTTCAGGAAGCGCGGGGGGGGGGAGGGGGGGGGGGGGTGGGGGGGGGGGAGAGAGAGAGGATGACACGTTTGATCATGTAACAGCCTGCGCCGTGTATGCAAAGGCCGTAGATGAGATGGCCGTTATTGTACTTCCTACGTGTTTGCTGCACACGTCATGAGCCAAAGGACGATGAAATGGGAACAAGCTCGACGCGGGGGTGGAAATAAAAGCAAACACGTGGAAAACACGTGATGAAATTGATAAACGACGGCAGTGACATTATTGATCATGGATTTAGATAAAACGACTTCAATTTTTTAGAAAATAAGATTTTTTAAATTTATTTTAATTTTTATAAACTCATTTATTTCAAACTCAAATATAAATCAAACCTGGTTGGCAGATATATATTGCTAATTAATAGAAGTCTGTCAGTGTCCAAGCTAATAGTTATTTTTCTTTGATATTTTATTTGAAAAATATATTTAATGTTGGTTCAAAATTAATGAATTTATAAAAATTTAGTTTTAACTTTTATAAAAAATGTTTAATAATTCACTATAAAAAGTTATAATTTAAATTATCTAAAATGCATTTCCTATATTTATTAATTTGAATAATACTTGCAAGGAGTAGAGTGATATGAGAGGACTGTATCTTTATTGTCGCATATCATACTTAGAAAAACTTGTTAACAATTTAAACTATTTTTAACTTTTATTGTTATTTTCTTTTGCTATGTACGTCAAATAATTGCTTTTAAAGTAATAATATAAATTATTTTATTTTTTTTTATCTTAAATTTAATGCAAACAATATTAGAATCATTGAATGAGTTAAACCTAATTAAGAACATAATTAGTTTATAATTAAACATATTGTAGTTTTTGTTATTTTAAATCTAAATAATTACTGATTCTCATTTTGTATTTATTTTATAATTTCAAAGAAATAGTTTCCTGGCAGACAGGATCAATTTTATTGAAAATTATAACCAAAGTCTGTCCTATTGTATTACTTAATATGAAGTTTTATTTAGATTTTAAACATATTGATCTCCTTAACTTTTTAAAAAATAAGAGTTTAAAGTAATAAGTAAATTTAATTATTTTAAGTATACAAAATGGTAAAATTAATAAATTAAAAAAATTTAATTTATATTTTAACCTTTTTTGCATAACCGTTGTAATAAATTTAAACCCCAAGGGGCGTAACTCCTATTGAGTAGTTTGTGATATTTTGTGGTGGAAATAGAATCCCACATTGGAAAATTAGAAGAAGTCAAGTGATTTTATTAGTATGACCCATCTCTTTACAAATGTATTAGATTATTAAATGAGCAATTGTATGTGGCCCATATAACCCATATATGTATATTTATATATATACATTAAAGGGCTTGAACTTGAGGCTTGGGTTAAATTAATTTAAAAGGGCTAATACCCTTTTAATTATTTTATTTTATTTTTTGAATTAATATAAAAAAATGGCATAATTATTTTTAAAATAATTTGACAATTTGCTAACCACCCAACTATTGGAAGTGGCTTTTCGGATTTATAAGTATACCAATTCATACAAGGCTTGTTGTATTTTAAAAATCTTTGTTTTCTTCTTCTCCTCAAGATCAGACAAATAATCTTTTGAAACAGTGTTCTCACACCTCAAGCCTTCTGTTTATACATTTCTAACAACTCCTTACCCACCGGAGTGGCAAGGGCAAAATTCAAATGTGGGTGGGGCCTGTCTAACCGCTTACAGACCAAACAAACATGCCTTATGGATTGGCCAACCCTGACACACTAAACAAACATGCCTTTTGGATGGCAAACTCTACATGTGCGACGTTGGAGTATGAAATGAAGGTTTGATCCTGGTTCAAATAATCTTTGATAACAGATGAGAGACAATTGAATCACTCAAATTACTTTAAAAAAAAAAGTTAAGATAAGCTTGTTATATATATATATATATATAATATATATAAGTTAAATGCTTTAGCCCATTTCGAAAGATTCACGCTGAAACCTCTTTTGTGATATATCAAGAGATTCCCAGAGGTTTTCTAAGTTTTATATAGTTTTTTTTAAATAAATTAGATACATATACATATTTATTTTGTGCTGTAAATTTTTTAAGTAAAAACAATAAGTATTTAGAACCTTTAATAAAAAAATAATCAAAATATTTCACGTTCTGAAATATCAGAAAAGTTCACGAATCAAATTAACAAAAACTTCATATTATAACATTATTGTAAAAAAAATAAAACCCAAGAAAAAATTCGAAAAACACACATTCCCAAATACTTGCCTTGGAAATGCCAAGCAAATTATACCTTTATTTTTCTTTAACCTTTTGTTTTCAAGTAATATTTTTAATGTCTGTTTAAGACTATATGCCAAAAAATAATATATAGCAATAAATGTCATCACATTCATATTTATTCATTCCGATTTCAACAAAGACATTAATAATAATAATAATAATAATAATAATAATATTAATCATCATCCATCATCATCATCATCATCATCAAAAGTGGAGTGATACTAAGGTATTAATAAATAGACACATCCTTGGGTTATCTCATCTCATAATATTTGAAAATTGGTTAGCCCATATGACAAAGTGGTGACATATGTGATTTAGCTGGTTTCTGATAGTCTTGTGATTTTGATACATTTATATGGGGCCATAATGTACTATAGTCGAATGTTTGGTTCCATGTAAATGTAGTCTCTTTTAATTTTTATTATGAGGAGTTTGAAAAAATCAGAAAAATAAGAAAATTATTTTAGAAGTATTATATAGTGAGAAATTAATTTCTAATAAGCCAAACACCGTACAATCTGACATTTTTTGTATCAAGAAAAAAAAATCTAATATCAAAATTTCCAAATAAAGCATTAATTCCTTATGAGTTTGAAAAAATAAAAAGTTTATTTTAAAATTTTCCGGGGCGAGAAATTAATTTCACCAAATATCATAAAAATCAGACATTTTACTTATAAGAAAAAACTTTAGTACCAAAAATTCCAAATAAATCAGATATTTTACTTATAAAAAAACTTTAATACCAGAAAATCCAAATAAAGCATTTTAACCAAGTTTAGGCTCAATGTGAGCAGATCTAGAATCAAACATGCACGTGGGATAGGATAAAGGGTTAATGTTTCCTATAATAGGTGCAGTGAAAGAATATATGGCCACAATGATAGGGAAAAAGGCCATGTTGATCCATGTGTTTTGCGTTGGAGTGACTTCATTTCACATGCACATTCAGATTTGATGTGAGTTACTGTATCCATTGAGTAATTTTACCAAATTTCTCAAACAAGGTTAAACTATGTGTGTGAAAGCATTTACTGATAAGCTAAAGTTAAAATGTACTATGGTGTTTGCAAATGCTTCTACTTAAGTAGAAATAAAAATTTAAAATAGAAGTGAATAAAATAAATTATAATCAAAAGTTAGTATCTTCGCAAAATAGTTAAAAAATTCTTGAAAATAGTAAAATAAATGTTTGGAATATAGTTTATGTAATTTTCTTGTGAAAATATTTTATTTTAGAAAGACTGAAATATCCTTAACGTGTAATGCTTGTTTCCTTCCCCAACAATTCTCTATCTGTATCCTATGGAGACTTGTGAATGATTGACGATGACGACGCTCGTGGAAGGCTGTAATGGCGGCGATGGTGATGATTCAAGGGAAGGAGGTTTCTATCGGCAAGCTTGGGACCAGATATCTCTTTGTTAGCAAAATTGTAGCCGATCATTAGAGTCATCGCTTGGCTACCATCGTGCCACTAGAAGCACTGGCTTCTTCAACCAGTGGGTTCGGCGATCCACCTTCGGTGCTCCCTTCAGCAAAATCATAGATCTGGAGACCGAGTGCTCCCTTTCACCTTGCAGAACCCCGCCGCCTTCCTTCCTTCCTTCCCGTCCTTTCTGCCTTCCTCTTCTCTAGATAGTTGTCGGCTTGTCACTGTTGCCCCGAGAGCCATTTATAGGGGGTCGTCATCATCCAGCAACCTTGCAGTGGTACCCAGCAAGTTGGTTGTTAGCCAATGGGGTGTTGGTTGGTTATTGGATTGGTTTAGGAGAGAGAAAGCAGGGAGTAGGTGAGGGAAGGAATTTTGTTTTAAAAAAATTAAAATACCCTTGCTATGTGATGCTTGTTTCCCTCCCCAACAATTCTTTGTCTGTGTTCGATGGAGGCATAGGAATGATAGACAGTGATGATAAAGGTGATGACGCCCATGGGAGCAGTAATGGTGGCAATTCAAGGGAATGAGTTCCATTAGCAAGCTTTGGACTAGATCTCTCTCTGTTAGCAGTATTGTAGCCTACACTGGAGTTGCTGCATAATTGCCATCGTGCCACTAGGAGCGTTGGCTTCTTAACCAGTGAGTTTGGAGGTCTACCTCCGGTGCTCCCTTTGGTAGAATCATAGATTCACCTCGCAAAACCGCCCCCTGCCTTCATCCTTTCCCATCCCTCATGCCTTTCTCTTTTCTAGATAGCTATCAACTCGTCGGTGTTGCACGCCGATGGGGGTCATTGTCTTTTGACGACCTTGCAGGTGGTGGCCGGAAGGCAAGTTGGTTGTCAACCAGTGAGTGTTAGTTGGTTATTAGATTGGTTTAGGAGAGACAAAGTAGGGGTAGATGAGGGATTAACAGAATTTTTTATTTTTTATTTTTTGGGGGGGTGGGGGGTGGGAGAGAATGTAAAATTATGTCTTCTTACAACTTTGTTTAATTATAAATGTGTTGTTAAACCTAGAAACACTCCACCCTCCAGCATCAAAACTTCAGATTCTATCTACTTAGTTTAAGAGTAAGAGTTAAAAACTGTATCCCAAACACTCATATTCACTTTTCCATCATTGGAAAGTTAAAAATCACTTCTCATATATAACCTCTTTCAAACACCCCCTAGAACTAAAAAGTTTTTGACTGCACTTATTTTTACTTTTTTACCGAGACTCGAAATCAAAATCATTCACACAAATGGTGGAGTTCTTCACCATAACTATTCTTTTGGTGAAATAAAGATCAATGTTCTTTTAGTATGAACACTTCTGTTTCTGGTTTACGACAATGTAAATCAGTTTTGCAAATGCTTGGCACTTGCCCCTTTTCGGAATCACGCGGTCCTCTGTGGGATCATTTCCTTGGGCATCTCTTCCCTAGCCCACTTGTCCCTCACCTCCTCACCAACGACCAACCCCCGCGCGTCCCGTCTCCCACTACAGCCACAACCACCCCCC